>MU226895.1:1891931-1904073 GCA_018584345.1 Thuja plicata
TCTGAAAGTTTGTAATTCCACATTTGTGGAGATAATAAGAAGCCCATTTTCTGTTCTTGCAAATTGTTGTTGTTTCTCTGTTTCTGTTATGTGTTTGTGGTATTAAGGGGAGCACCCTTCATCAAAAAATCAAGGTACCCACTACTGACATCAAGATTCGTCAGAATAACACATTTTGGCTTGAGTACAGTTTTACAAGAAAGGTTGGCAGTAGGAATTCCCATGCAATAATAGTCATAAAAATGTGTACAAAGGTTGCAGGATTATTGATGATAAGGACATATTTTTAAGTGATTATGACAAGTTAACCCCTTAGGCTATAAAAATGATATTAATGACATTTAATAATTACTAAATAACCCCGCTCCTACTAAAAAGGTGGTAGGTGTCCGCACATGCCAAATTTGGTATGGTGATGGGGAGTAAAAGTCATATACAAACATAATCTATCTACATCATGAAGTAATAAATAAACTAAATGGAAAACAAATAAATGTGCATACTTGGAGGATTACGATTGTTTGATTGTACCATCTCAAATAGATTGTGCTGACATTTGCTGAAAGAAAGATTGTGTAAGATGATGAGGCAGAAGGGTGAGTGGTGTGAAAGACGTGGCATGAGATGGAATGGAAAAATGATGAGGGAGAAAAGGGTTTCCTAGAGAAGAGGAAACTTTTATTATGAGTTGCATGTGTTAGCAATAGTTAAAGAGAATATATGAGCTGAAGGTTTTCACCTTCGGTTGTAGGAAGTGACAACTCTTGAGAAGTTATGAATTGTTGTAGGAACTCAGCCTTTATGGATGGCTTATGGTATAAACTGATTTGATGGTCATTTACCAGTAACTTGAAGCATACTGAATCTATAGTGGTTAATTTCACAACATCATTTTCAAAGACAGTATCAATATCATAACACCCTAGCCAATATTTAGTAAGTTTATCTTGAATGTCCTAGAAACGAGAATCATATAACAGGGACCAATCACCTAGAGAAAACCTTTTTTTCTTGATGTGTGAATCATGCCACTTTTTTTCTATAATTGAACCACCTCAGTGTTCTGAAGAGAGACCATCCTCATTTCATCAGGAGCATTAACCTGCAGGAGTCTTTTCTGTTGTGTTGCAAGAAAATCAATGTTCATCTCCAAGGATATACACAGAGTTTTATGCTCAAATTGTATTGGCATCATGGATGAATTTCCATACAAAAACCCAAAGGGGTTGAACCTTTTTGTGGTATTCCATGTAGTTCTATAAGCCCATACAAATTTACAGTGTTGACTACTCCAGTCCTTCTTGTGCAGTTGGACAGTTTTAGTTAGAATAGCCTCTATTTCTCTATTAGTGACCTCCTCTTGTCCATTCGCCCGTGGGTGATATGGACTAGACTTCATGTGCCTTATGTTATATTCATTCATTAATGCAGTAATCAATGTAGAGGTGAATTTTTCTCCTTGGTATGTGACCAATTCTTTGGGAACTATATACTTGGTGAAGATCTCTTCATACAAGAACTTAGAAACTCGATTGTCTCTAGCATGCTTCATTGCCCGGACCTCCATCCATTTAGTAACATAATCTATGCAAACCTGGATATAAGAATTATCATTTGATGGTGGATAAATGGGTCCTGCAAAATCTAGTCCCCACTTATCAAATGGGGTGACTACCACCTGTGGACATAGAGACATTTCATTAGATTTTTTTGGTCGGCCCATTCTTTGACACCTATCACACTTCCTAGCGTAGTTCGCTACATCCTTGTGTAAGGTTGGCCAGTAGTCACTTGTTATTAGTACCTTCAGGGTTGTTCTCTTTTCTTTAAAATGACACCCACATGGCTCATCATGATAGGCATGAAGGATGTCATATGTTTCATCCTCCCTCATAGGTCTTCTCATAACTTGATCTGGACTAGTGTAAACAGACAATTTGGAGGCCAAGAAAAGTTGAAAGTATTTTCTACAAGATGCCTCTTTTCCTTTGATGAAAAGTAGGGAGGTACCTTTTTAGAGGCCAGATAATTTTCTATGCCTTCATACCATGGCCTGCTAGGAGAGATAGAGAATAAATGATCATCAGGGAAGCTATCATCTATGATGGTGGAATCATATGTATGCTACAATCTTGACAAGAAATCAACAACCACATTAGCCTTTCCTAGTTTATCCACTATAGTGATATCAAATTCTTGTAGCAACATAAGCCACCTAGCTAATCTGCATGTTATGGCAGGCTTGTTTTCCAAGTATCTAATAGCTGCATGATCAGTATGGACATAGATTTGATATCCTGTGATGTAATGGAGGAATTTATTGAGAGAATAGATGAAAGCTAACAGTTTCTTTTCTATGATAGCATAGTTCAATTTAGGGTCCTGTAAGTTTTTACTGAAAAAATAGATAACATTCTCTAATGGGCTATCCTTTTGTCCCAATACTGCTCCTACAACATAGTTAGAAGCATCTATGTGTATGTAGAATAGTAGTGACCAATTGGGACCCCTAAAGATAGTTGCATGAGTGAGAATAGACTTCAGCTAGAGGAAAGATTCATCACAAGTTGCATTACATTGGAACTTGGAATCTTTTGTAACAAGGGAGGGTGAAAGCACAAAGTTGTGTCGCACTAAAGGCTAACTGAGAGGTTTCAGTCAAACATGGTTTGGTTGAAATTGGTCAAGCCAAACACTCATGGCTGTCAAGTGGCACCACGTGACACCGACGTGGTGAGAAAGGTTTGACTGAAAGGGGTTTGGTCAAACTAGTTCTGGTTGAAACCCAAAAGGTAAGTATAAGCCAAATATGTTAGATCAATGAAGAATTTGCACATATTTATATAAGGGGGTTCATTCATAACTATTTCAACTGAACCAAGTTTGGCTGAAACTTCTTGTGTGGCATCCTATGTAGCAGCCAAATCAGCAAATTTTTTAGAGTTTTATAAAATATGACTTCTGCCATTGATTTCTCTATCAAAACTCAACTTTCCTAAATAAAATAAAAAACCCTTTTGTAGAGGTCGAAGTCAAGAATATCCCCATATAAGTTTTATAGTGTCTTCATTAGATCTAATATATTATAATTATAAAATATTACAAGTGGGCATTTTAACATTCGAGAAGACACTGATTCGGAAAAAGAAAAAAAATTGTAAATCATATCAGAAAAAATTAAAAATTATATGGAACACTAGAGGAGAGAGTCCTCTTCAAGAATATATAATTTCTTTTATTGGTATAGATTTTATAGGGGAAATAAGGTGGGAGACAAAAACTGTTAACTTTAGGTAAGTTCAACTTTGAATAGTTATAATAGAGAAAATATACATCGAAAACCAATCTTTTCTTTTTTCTGCACTGGCTATACATGTCATCTAAAAACTATTTTGAAATCAAAGGAAAAAAAAGTTTATTTACACAGTTTTTTGGTGGGAACTGGACCCCTGATTTGTAGTATTTTTCAACAATTGAAAAATGAGCATTAAAAATTAAAAAAATATATCAAATCTTCTTTAAAAAAAATTTGAAAAATAATAGGCGCAAACTTCATCCATTTTTACACATTTATTCAATTTACATCATCTTCAAATTCCAAACACAAAATGTCACTTTTATATCGTTGAAGTTGAACAGTTTTGGTGTTGTTGACCTTTTCCTTTATAAAAGTGTGACACAGGTTTGTACTTTTACCTGGGAATACATTGTACCAACCATCTTGTTGAAGTCCTTGATGAACCTCATGTAGTATTCAGAATTCCCTAAGAAACTTCTTACATCTTTTTTCTTTGTTGATGTGGGTAGGTTAATGATTAACTCAATTTTGGTCGGATTAACTTGTATGCCATCAGCAGAGATATAATTCCCTAGGACTACTCCTTGCATCATCATGGAAAAATTCTCACTGTTTAGAGATAAGTTGCATTCTTCACTTCTCTTCAGAAGATTACCAAGGTTGGCCAAGGCTTCTTCATAAGTTTCCCCATAGGTTGTGAAATCAACTGTGTAGATTTCCATAAAGTCATGAGAAATATTGACACAGATACTAACGACTACTCTTTGAAAGGCGGTAGGTGCATTACAAAGACCAAATGGCAAGACAGAGTAGGTATAGGTTCTACAAGGGAAGGTAAAGGTAGTTCTCTCCTGATCTTCAGGAAGAATTTTCATCTGGTTATACCCATTATACCCATCTAGGAAGGAGAAATACTTTTTGTCTGCTAGAAAGTCTACAACTTGATCAATGAATGGCAAGGGGAAGTGGTCTTTCTTGGTAGCATTACTGAGTTCCCTATAATCAACACACACTCTCCATTTACCTCCTTTATTGGAGACTATTACTAAGGGGAAACCCACTGGTTGTCTGATATTGGATAGATGAAACCAGCATTAAGGAGTTTTTGCAATTCAACTTTAACAATCTCGCACAGGGTAGGATTGGCTCTTCTTTGAAATTGCCTGACAAGTGGTTTATCCTCTTTTAGATAGATCCTATGGGTGTATAATTTGGGATCTAACCCTTTCATATCCCCATAATCCTATGCAAAATCTTGTTTATGGTCCTTAAGCAATTGTTGATGTTGATGATCTAATTTATTGTTGACATTCAAGAAGCGACCTAGGGCTACCTCAATTTTCTTGGTTAACTCAACCATGGAATCTTTAGTGAATGTGGGCAATTGTATTTCATGGGGAAGAAATCAATGGTAAAGATGTTTTCCTACAGGAAGAAAGGATGACTCTAGCTTAGGATACAAAGGTTGCATGGAGCATTGATGGACAAAGGAACATTCAAATGACTATTTTGTCATGTCATATTGATTCTACATTATGTTTGTGAGCAAAGCATCCTCTTGCTAAAGCTGAAGGAACAAATCTGTTTCAAGCATCATTAACTAGACCACTATATTGACCTCCTCAAAATCTTCACCTATATCAGGCCAAACATAAGTGGTTAACTTATGTTGTGGCTGGACAGGTGCATATAAGGCGAGTTTCTTAGTGGTTAGACCATCATAAATGGTCATATCTCCATAATGACAGCCAATATAGGCATGTGTTATGGATAACCAAGGTTTCCCTAGAATAATGGGATATCTCCCAAGTGTATCTTTAGGAGAAAGGAACATAAAGTCTGCAAAGTGGGACTAGGAGTCTAATGTCACAACTATATCTTGTACCATGCCATCAGGTTTGACTGTGGAACTGTTTGCAAGCTACGGGACAAGGTGTAGTTTGAAGGTTGGATATACTAAGTTGTTGCATGATACCCTTAGTCATGACATTAATGGCTGCACTTAGGTCTATTAGGGTATTCTTTATGGTTTTCCCATTAATAGTGACTTCTGCAATAGGACTACCAGGGTCAGAGTATTTTGGAAGAATAAATATTCAAGGCATTATATCTGCAAGTTGTCCTAAGACATGGATAGTCTAGGATCCTTCCTTTTTCTATCAGGATTTTTGAAACAAGCCTCCTTAATAGCCTTTCCATAGGTGGGAACATCCTTGATTTCTTGGAAGAGTGGAATTTGTACACTAATCTTTTTAAGTTGATCAAGTATGTCAAAGGCAACATCTGCAGTAGGCTTTGGGATTTCAGCTTGTAGCCTTTTTGGAAAAGGTGGGGTTGCTTACGTGGGTTACTTAGTTGTATTAGATAGGCATGTTGGACTTGGAGTAGAAGATACATTGGCTTGTTCTGCTTCCTCAGAGGATACCTTTATTTTGATAGGGGAAGTAGGTGCACACCGTGTAGTTCCAAACAACAAATGGAAATCATTGATATTAATAGCATAAGAAAGATATTGAGTGGGGTCAATTGAGTACACATGTTTCTATTGTCGTGGAGGTAAATTATTGGTATTTGGTTGAGGCTGAGCTAGTAGTTGAGTTGGCTTGGGAGAATTTTGTGCGGCTGTAGGGGGTGGCATAAGTGTTGGATGTTGTGGATAGGGAGGTGGATGCATGAATATAGGATTTTAATTTGGCCATTGGTGACCTCCTTGTCATTGTGGAATCTATTTCCAATTACCTTGTGGTGGCTTCCATGCCCCTTAGGGTTGTTGTCATTGGGGATTTTGATAATTCTTCCACTGAGGCTGGGGATTATTCCAAGGTCGTGATTAATAATTCATAGGAGGTTTCCACTTATTATTATAAAAAGGACCACTAAAAGATAAAGGATCTTGTGGCATACCTTGTCTTGGAGCCCATGGCCTCCTTTACACAACAAAGAACACTTGCTCATCATCTCCTTCAATTTTCTTGAATTTGGTAGGCATTTGTGCAGCCTCCAAGTTGGAAACCATCTTACATTGATAGTCTCATTTCTTTTGTCTACAATGAGGACAAAATTATGATAGAATGGCCTCAACTTCTTCATGTTTCTTATTTGCATGCAAGGTATCCAACTGTGTTGCCATGTTATTGATAATATCTTGCTTGAAGTATGACAACAGATGTGTTAACTCTATCTGTGAGGTTCCAACACCATTAGAACTTCCTGCATTAGACCTATATCCTCTCCCCTTCTTAGCACCAACTTTGGAGTAGTTAAGATAGATTTTCTTAATATCATCCCATGTGGATTAAGTGATATCTCCTCCTGCCATCAGGTCTAGAGCTTTTGTGCATCCCTCAATGATGCCTCTATGGAAGAGAAACTTATAAGATTCTTGGTTCGTCTGATGTTGAGTGTTCTTTTGTAGGCTAAACAAGAATTGTGACACATGGTCTTCTAGGCTTTCATCCTCTTTCTAGTCATCTTGAAGATATCATCTCCTCTCATGTCGGTTCCCCTAAAATTCTCATTGTATTTTTCCAAGAATGTAGCCTTCATCTCATCCTAGTCATGGACAACATCACCTCCTAGGCCCATGAACCATGTCGGTGATGACTCCTTAAGAGTTGAAGAAAATAATTTAAAACTATGGGCATTTGTAGTGTAGTCATAACTACGACAAAGGATATCAAACTCAAAGAGAAAGGTAGCAGGATCCTCTATCACTGGGCTATATAACTTAGGAAGGATTAAAGATGAAATATTATTGAGATTATTGTTGTCATGTTGATCTGTGATGGGGAGGTTGGTGGAGGAGTTGCCATCCTTGGTGGGCCTCTTGGCTGATTTCCTGGGTGATAAACTATTAAGGCCAATTGATTATCCTCTTCCTCTGGGTCAATGTATTGAATACGCAAATTGGCTAAGATGTCTACAAAAGGAGTTAAGTCAAAGGGTTCATAAAAGATGTGCATGCCTAAAGCTTCATCTTTTGAGGATGATGAAGAAGTGGGAAGGTTTGTAATAGCATCAACAAAGTGACCATGTTCTTCTTATTCTTCTTCTTATTCTGGCACAAATATTTTTCCTAGCTAATTGTCGGGGTAATTTGGTAGGAATCTTCCTAGAGCATCTCTTCTTCTTCCATGCATGCAAATAAAGTGGGATTTTTGTGATCTATCTAGAAATGAAAACTAAATTACTCTAAGACAGGAACAAAAGCGTGAACTAAATTAGATTCTAAAAATGGTTGAGTTAGGTCTTAGCTCGAAACCATCCCCGACAATGATGCCAAAAATGCTTGACTTCATAAAGGGATCAAAAAATAGGTTCATTACCTGACTTAGGGATTGTACATCCTATATGAGCAGTTATCACCCTTAACATGAAGGCTCATTTAATCATCAATCCAGGGATGTATTACTTGAAATGGGCCTGCAAGATCTATGCACTAAGTTCTGGCTCAAGCCACGCTAGAAATGAAGCTCCAGGAAATAAAGGTTGAAAAAAAATATAATCTATTGCTGCAGGAAATGAGTAACTGAAAGCAAACTTAGTCTACTACTGCCAAAAACAAATATTTTGCAAATAGATGAAGTACACTACCAATGGTGAAGAAGAAAATGCTTGATGTTCAACTCACAACATTTTCACTGTTCTGCTGCTTTGGCTGCAGGAACAACTGAACACTAGAATTGAAATAACAAGCTACAAGAAATAAATCTAACTCTAATAAAGATAACTCACCAAGTGGGCCCCTTGGATGAGTATTTAGAACTTAATTACACAAGATAGAGATTGAACACTTAATTGCTTTATTCATATGGAAAGTAAGAACAACTGAATTCATGAAAAATAGTAAAACAAAGTAAAAATGCACTATATATGAATAATTGTATTAACTAATGACCTCCTTTTCATGCAGGAGTGAGGCTTATTTATAAAGAAGGAAACCTATCAGTAATCAGTCACACCAAGAATAGGTGAATCCTCATTTACGACTAAGAAGTGGGAGTAAAGTTATATGCAGAAATAGAAAAAAAAATTGCTTCATCAAACATGAGGAATAAATTTAGCCTCCCACGAATCCCTAGATTTTCTCATCAATGGAACAACATCTTGACTCAGTCCTTCCTTTGGTTGTTTCCAACTGCACTCCTGAACTGGCTCTCATTACTGCTCCTCAGTTGCAGAAACGAGTCTCCATGGGTAAGCATGCATATGTGTGATTGCTTTGCCTCCCTGGGATAGCTGTTTTGCATTGAAAATGTTCAAATAGGAACAAAACAGCATTCATCCAACATAGCATGCACACATATTCATTTTCCAAATAGTTAATTACCTATTAAAACATAATTGTAGATTCATCACATAAGTATATAGATTTTTGGGAAGGAAATTAAGGTTCATTCATGCATGTCAAAGTGTATAAAAACCTTTAAACTGTGTAACTATTGTTCATGTGGCTACATGCCACTGATCTAACCTGAACATTAATCATGTCTTTGAAAGAGAATGAAAGAGAAAATAGTAAACAAGGAATAGAGAACAAAAGACTACCCTAGACTTTAGTAAGAGGCTTTAAAATGATAACAAATATTTATCCTATTACGATATGTTAACATAAAGGTAAAGATGAATAACATCAAATTCACATTCTCATGTAGAGATGTAGTAATATATGAGATTAATCCATTATTTATTGAATCTGAAAGCTTCTAAGCATTTATAAAGAAATCTTCAATCTACTTTATCATATGCACTTTTTTGATGTCCAATTTAATAATTATGCTTGATTTTTTATCTTGTTGTATTGGTTGAATTACCTCATGTTCTATTATTACTCCATCAAATATGGACCTACTTGGCACAAATATTTTTTTTTTCTGATATAATGTGAGGTAATGATGCAGGATCATCTTGGGTCATTGGCAATCCTACTCAACCAAAAATATGTTTGTTTCATTCTTTAGTTGATTTGGAGGTTGCTCGGGTTTTGATGCTCGGTAATGCTTGTTCTATTTCTTGGGTTCTTCTCTTAGGCATGCTTGTGATTTTTGATACTTGGGACTATCACTTGGGCATGCTTGTATTTTTCTTCTGACACTCAGGTTTTTCCTATTGCTCGGGTCCTTCTTTGCCCGAGGCTCTTTGCTTCTCGGTCATGCTTTTCCCGAGATGCCTATTTTGGAAGTTGGATCTTTGGTCGACTTCTTCATTTAATTTCTATTACTAAATTAATTTTGGGTCTCTCATTGGGATTTGTGTGGACCTAAATCTGGGTCTCACTTATGGATTTGAGCGCCGACTTCTTTGGTGGACTCTTGTATATATTCTTTTGTATGTTCTTAGTTTAGATATCAATCTTAGAGAAAGAAAGAGAATGTTTAGATATTGAAATCAAAGGTCTGTAATCTCTGTTGTATGAAGATCTTATTGTAATTTATTGAATATATGGACAAAACTGGGAAGGCCTTATAGCCCAACATGTAATGATTTTGATCAAGTTAATATAAAGGATCTCTGTGTTTTCTTATCTCACTATGTATTTTGGCCTCTGCATTGGTTCAGTAGGGTGTTTAGGTGTTTGGGAGTGCCCTTGGCCCCGACTCCTTCCCCCTCCTTGCGTCAGGTGGTATCAAAGCATTGGTGAGATCTAAGTTCCTTCTTGTAAACCCTAACCCTAGTTGGTATTGTTGTGGGGTAGCAGATTGTGATCTGACCTACAATTGCAGAGGGATTCAAGATGGTTCGTGGGAGAGGAAATGTAGATCAAGGTCTAGCTGATATGCTTAGACAAATGGCTACTAGATTGGAAGTTGTTGACATTTCCCAGTGTAGAGGAATAAATCTTGATGATGTTAGTGATGATAAAATTGAAGAGGTTCAAGGTGAAGCTGCACCTGCACCTGAGAGTCTTGACAAGTTTGAAATCCATACCTCAGTTTAATCCTCCTGGGTATAGTGGATAATTGGATTCTGATGAATTGATTGACTGGATATTGAGATGGAAAAGTATTTTGAATATGAGAATGTAGCAGAGGATAAGAAGGTGAAGATTTCAAGCACAAAGTTGAAAGGTCATGTATCCCTATAGTGGGAACATCTGCAATTGGATAGAAAGAAGAAAGGTAAAGACAAAATCAAGGTATGGGATAAAATGGTGAACAAATTGAAAGGAAAGTTCCTACCTTGTGATTATCAGATTAACCTGGTTAGGAGAACACAAAGCTTGAAGCAAAAAGACAAATTAGTCAAAGACTACACTAAAGAATTTTATAGACTGGACATCAGATCTGGACATGTTGAAGATGAGGTGAAAAGAATAGCAAGATACATGAATGGCTTGAGGAGTTCTATACAAGATGAAATTAGTTTGGTCAAGATGGAAGGCATTGAGGAGGTATATCAATTTTCCCTAAAAGATGAGGAAAAGTTGAACAGAAGATATGAACAAAGACAAAGAGGCATAGGTGGTAGATTCCCTAGAGCAAGAGGTAGATATCATGGTGAAAATAGTAGATCTGAACTAGACAAGTCAAATTCAGACACATCTCAAGATAAAGGAAAGACTAAATGGAAAGGTGGAAGTTCATACTAAGGAAGAGGTAATTACTCTAGAGGTGGATATAGCAGAAAAGGATTCCAAGTAACTTGTTACAATTGTGGTGAAGAAGGACATAAATCCTTTGAATGTACACATGCAAGAAAGAAAAGTGGTAGCAGTAGTAGAAATGCCTTAGTGCAAGAGGAACCATAAAATGAACCTAAAAGCAATCTCATGATTAGAAGGATACTATGGAGTGAGAAGGATAAGCAAGATCCAATCAAATTTTTTTTGTTCAAGACCAGATGTAGAGTTACAGACAAAGTTTGGAAGGTGATTGTTGATAGTGGAAGCTCAAAGAATCTGGCATCTGAGGAAATAGTTGAAAAATTGTAGTTGGAGAGGATGAAGCATCTCAATCCCTATTAGATCTCATGGATCAAGGATGAACATACATTAATGGTGAGTGAACAATGTTTTGTGAATTTGAAAATTGGAAAATACTATGATAAGGTGTTGTGCGATATTATGCCTATGGATTTTTGTCATATTTTGTTGGGTAGACCTTGGCAATATGATAGACATGTTGGAAAGTTGACTATACTGAAGTATATGAATTTATTTAGTGTTTTCATTATGGCAACAAAGTCATATGAAGTTTTGGAGTCAGCACAAATTATCAGAAGATCAGAAATTGGCTAAGTACAGAAAATAGGACAGAGCAAGGAACGAACTATTATAGTTTTGATTAGCGTGTGTTTGTTTGTTATCCAAATGATATGTGCCTTTGAAGATAAGCTTATGATTATGTTTAAATGCTAAGTCTAAGAAAGCATGATCAGATCTGAAAGTATGAAGAAGATACAACTAGTTGAAGAGGTATAGCCAGTGAATGCCAGAACAAGACAGAGATCATGGAAAGAGTTGACAGAGATTGCTTTGGTGTGGATGTTGCACTCATCCTCAGGACTTATGCCTTTGGATTATTTATTTTTAGTGAAATAAAACCTATGGTTAAAAGTGCATGACTTGATTCATCTGGGATAATTAGTTAGAGCTATTTTGGTGAAGTGGACTGTGTGAAAAGGCGTGTCTGTTCGGTTTAAGTAAAGCAGTTATAATTAATGTTAAGCTGACTTATTGTGTTGGATTTGAGGAAAATAAATCCACCCAAGAACACCTACATGCATGACTGTCACAAGAAAGAAGCAAAGACAGAACGAAGAACAGAGAGCTATGGCGGCCAAAAAGCCAGAGACATGAAATCCATGTTGAAAAGAATAAAGCTTCTATTAACAACAATACTGAAT
>MU226895.1:1904206-1918780 GCA_018584345.1 Thuja plicata
TAGACTAATAATTAAATGATTTAATTATTAGCTATACTATGACTACTCTAACACCCCCCCTTAAGTGTAACTTAGGGAGAAGAAAAATAGCTAAAGACTACTGCAGAAAGTAGGAAAGATGGGTCCCAAAAACAAGGCCTGATCAGGTACCCAAGTACAAGAAATGAAATAGATGAAGGAAACTAAGCCTTCAATCTAGGGAAAAGATGTCCCAGAGAAAGGAACAAGAATGAGCAAGAAGCATCTCCGAAGCATGGAACTGAAAACTCTGTCAGAAGAGACTGCTAGAACCCCCACTGAAGTGCACGACCAGGTAGAGAAGACAATTTTTGAAGAGCTGATCAATCGAACCAGGAAGCAATAGAACCAACAGGTGAACCCCCCCATAATGCTGAACCGGGAGAGGTGACAGGAACACTGAAATGCAATGCCAGAAACATCTATAGAAGAAAGAACCAGGAACACCAATAGTGCAATAGAAGTACAAAAACAGGATAAAGGGCAGTGTCACCGACACACAGTATGGGCTAATGTCATACAAGGTATGCTCACTTGACAAAGGTGGATGCACCTAAAACAGCATAATCATCATAACCCCCCATGGCACTTTATAACAGAGTGCAAGTACAAAAACCATACAAGGTGCTCAAAATCCCATAAATGCAGAAGTAGGCACTTTATCTCAGTGCATTTATAGAATAAAGATACAACAGAAGAATCATACAAGCTCAGAAGTCAGAAATAAGAGTGAGCCAGAAGTACAGTAGAAGAGATCCCAGGACTTGTAAACCCAAGCAATCCGCCAGAGTGCATAAACTTCCAAAATTGGAGGAGAGAAAACCTAGAGCATAATTTAGAAAAAATACCTCTACAACTGAATAGTTCACTGAACCATCTTTTCGACGATATCTGGTTTGCCAAAAATGGAGTCCGAATGAGCCAGATATGACTCCCGGAAGGCAACAACAAACATCAGACTTCAACAGAAAAAAATGCTATCAAAATGGAAGAACCCAAAACCCTAACTACCATCATTGGAAAGTTCTTGAAAAGAGCTTTCCGATGGTATATGGAAGTCAGAAAAAGACCCCCGGATGCTCAAGATAGAGTGAAAAACGTCCCGGGGGGTCAGAAAGGCCTCAAAAACAGGCTTTAAGCCCCTGGGGCTGAAAAAATTTGGGCCCCAGGGCGCATGGCGCGCTCAGGGGCTGGGCCGAAGCCCCTGGTCCCTCATATGACCAGTCGCCTAGCAAATAGGCCCGCGGGGGTTTAAGAAAATGCCGCCATCGGCGGAGCTAAGACCGGGTGGCGCGGAGGCGGGAACCCGGGCGGAGCGGGCGGCGGAGAGGGCCACAGGGGCGGCGGGGGTCGCGGAGCAGAGCGGCGCCGGGCGGTGGGAGCCGGCGGGGTGGCGGGGGAGCCGCTGAGGTGAAGCGGGGCTGCGGAGGGTAGCGGAGAGTCGGGCGGTGGGTGTCGCGAGGAGGAGGGCTGGCAGGGCCGGCGGTGCAGACACCCGGTGGCAGCGGCTGTGTGATTTTAAATTACACAGTCTGCATTTTTTAAAACGTATAAAAACCTAAAAAAATAAGGCTTTTAAATTTTTTTTCTTGGTTTCCGTGCCCGTACGGCACTGGAAACCAATTTTTTTTTGCCTCGGGGTCAAGTTGTCCAAAATGGACAAATTTTATATGGATTCTAGGGTTTTTGGGCACTCTGAGTGCAACGGTAATGTCTGTTTGGGCCCAAAGTGACCAGAAACAAAGGTCCCCCCTAAATCCACACAAAAAAATTCTGAAAAATAGAAAACCTCCAGCTTCTGATGCACTTCCACAAAACACGAACAGTGAGCAGCAAGCGAGCTCTGATACCATGTTGGATTTGAGGAAAACAAATCCACCCAAGAACACCTACATGCATGACTGCCACAAGAAAGAAGCAAATATAGAACGAAGAACAGAGAGCTATGGCGGTCAAAAAGCCAGAGACATGAAATCCATGTTGAAAAAAATAAAGCTTCTATTAACAACAATACTGAATACAATAATCTCCTTATGAAATGCAAAGAAGTGAATCCTTATAAAAGGAATCACGAAACCCTAAAGGGAAAAACCCTAAAGACTAATAAGCTGCCTAAGTATAAATTAAGCATAGAGTAAATAGACTAATAATTAAATGATTTAATTATTAGCTATACTATGACTACTCTAACATAATGAAGGGTTGTGTGGTTATGTAAGTGATAAATATAGATGTTAAAAGGTTTCCTAAAGCTGAAATGTTCATTTCCTTTGAGGAAGTACTTATAGAAGGTCATTTGTGATGGGAAAAGTTGCAAAAGCCAGAGATAAGAAAAGTAGAGCAGAGTGTTAAAGTAGCAGAGCTATATTTATCATATGTTGATAATATAGATATTGAAGTTGAAGCTTTCAGAATACAGATAAGATTGTTGTAGTTATTTACAAGAGGTTAAAGCATCGACGCACAAAAGGAACTGATCAGACAAGTAGTGTGTGTATCAAATAACCAGAAGGTTGTAGCCTTCACCATTTGGATAGTGAGTCCTTGGACAGTGAGTCCACCACCCCTAACAGGGTTATTGTAAAAGACTCCTAACAGAGTCTGACCCTTAACAAGGTCACTGTACTTCATGTATTGTAAATACAACTCCTAATAGGGTTAAGGATCTTCTAACAAGGATCATAAGACACTAGTACAGAATATTTGTGGGTACTAATTCCCACCGGGGTTTTCACCTACATTGGGTTTCCTCGTAATCATATATGGTGTTATGTGTTGTGTATATTTATCTTACTTGCATTGATATTCAAGTTCAGTACATAAGAATTTAAGTAAAGATTCAGATAATAAGAAAAAGTATTGATTGATAGATCACTAATTCACCCCCCCCTCTCAGTGATCCTATTCCTAACAAGACATGCTATACATGATGGAATATTGAATAGATATTCTATTTGGGTTGATGGTAAGAAGCAAATTTTGTTACCTTTGGTTGAAGAATCTGTTGATGAGTTATGCACATTTGTGAAGGTTTGTCTAATGGAAGGTAGACAATTTGTTAAGGATTTGAAAAGAAATGATATTAGTTATGCTTTGATTCCTAACAAACCAAGTAAGAATGTAGAAGATGACATTCCTGCAGAAGTTGGAAAGTGTCTCACTGAGTACAAGGAGATAATTTTAGATAATATACATGATGGTTTTCCACCAATGAGAGATATTAGTCACTGTATGGATTTGATTCCTAGAGCTAGTTTACCAAACAAAGAACCACATAGGTTAACATCGACCGAAAATGAAGAGCTTAAAAGACAAGTTCATGAATTGTTGAATAAAGGTCTGATCTGAGAAAGTTTGAGTCCATGTGCAGTACCTGTTGTATTGGCACCTAAGAAGAATGGAGAATGGAGAGTGTGCACTGATTCCAGAGCAATAAACAAGATTATAGTGAAGTATATGTTTCCTATACCGAGAATGGATGACATAATGGATTGTTTAAGTGGAGCAATATATTTTACCAAAATTGATTTGAGAAGTGGATATCATCATATCATAATCAGAGAAGGTGATGAATGGAAGACTAGTTTCAAGACAAAGGAAGGTTTAGAAACTTGTGAAAAGCTGTGGAGTTTGTCAAGTTGCAAAAGGAGTAAGTCAAAATACTGGTTTGTATACACCTATTATTGTTCCTGAGAAACCTTGGAGTGATATTAGCATGGATTTTGTTCTTGGCCTACCTAGGAAAGCAAGAGGTAATGATTCCATATTTGTTGTTGTGGATATATTTTCTAAGATTTCACATTTCATACCATGTAATAAAACATCAGATGCAGTACATATAGCAGATCTTTTCTTTAAAAAAATTGTCTGACCGAGACAGTAAATTTGTAAGCTATTTTGGGAGGACACTTTGGAAGAAGTTAGATACTAAGTTGAAGTTTAGTTCTACATTTCATCCACAGAATGATGGACAAATATAGGTTGTAAACCAAAGTTTGGGTAATTTTTTGAGATGTTTAGTTGGAGACACACTAGGAAATTGGGATTTGATGTTGGAACAAGCAGAGTTTTCATACAATAGTTCAGTAAATAGAAGTACTGGAAAGACACCTTTTGAGATTGTTCATGGAACACAACCAAGAGGTATATCAAATTTAAGAGACATTGTTGGTGAAGAGAAAAGGAGTACTAAAGTAGAAGAATTTGCAGAATTTATGAAGACATTGCATGAAGATGTAAAATAGAAATACAAGGATAGTACAGACAGATCAAGAAGACATAAAATATTTGATGTTGGTGATGTTGTAATGGTTCATTTGAAGAAAGGAAGATTTCCTATTAGAACATATGGTAAATTGAAGATGAAGAAATTTAGTCCTTGCAAAATACTGAGAAGATTTGACAGTGGAAATGCTTATGAAGTGGAATTACCTGATGACATGGATATATCTCCTATATTCAATATTTCAGACTTGTTTGAATATCATGAACCTGATGAAGAAGTGACTGTACCAAGTGATTATCCTAAGAAGAAGATAGAGGAAGTTGAGAAGATTCTGAAACAAAGAATTGGCAGAAGCACAAGAGGAAAAGAATACATGGAGTACCTAGTGAAGTGGAAGAACAAACCGATTGAGGACTCGTCTTGGATTTCTCAATCTAAGTTGGATTAATTTCAGGTTGGACCTGATAAATGATTCAGAGAATCATTTATTGTAACCCCAGGGGTCTGATGTAAAAGCATCTTGGGTCATTGGCAATCCTATTCAACCAAAAATATGTTTGTTTCATTCTTTAGTTGATTTGGAGGCTGCTCGGGTAATACTCTGTTGCTCAGGTTCTGATGCTCGGTAATGCTTTTTTTGTTGCTCAGGTTCTTCTCTCGAGCATGCTTGTGATTTTTGATGCTCGGGACTATCGCTTGGGCATGCTTGTAGTTTTCTTCTGACACTCGGGTTTTTCCTATTGCTCGGGTCCTTCTTTGACCGAGGCTCTTTGTTGCTCGATTATGCTTTTCCTGAGATGCCTATTTTAGAAGTTGGATCTTTGGTCGACTTCTTCATTTAGTTTTTGTTTCTGAATTAATTTGGGGTCTCTTGTTGGGATCTATGTGGACCTAAATCTGGGTCTCACTTATGGATTTGAGTACTGACTTCTTTGGTGGACTCTTGTATATATTATTTTGTATGTTCTTAGTTTAGATATCAATCTTAGAGAAAGAAAGCAAATGTTTAGATATTGAGATCGAAGGTCTATGATCTTTGTTGTATGAAGATCTTATTGTAATTCATTAAATATATGGCCAAAATTGGGAAGGCCTTACAACCTGGTATGTAATGATTTTGATCAAGTTAATATAAAGGATCTCTGTGTTTTTTTCTCTAACTGTGTGGTTTGGCTTCTACAATGGTTCAACAGGGTTGTTAGGTGTTTGGGAGTGCCCTTGGCCCCGACTCCTTCCCCCTCCTTGCGTCAGGTAATATTTTATTTAATCTATTTTCCAATGCTTTGACCACGGGCTTGTAAAGTGTGTTGCATAAAGATATAGGTCTATAGTCATATAGGCTTTCTACTTTTCATTTGTTGGGGATTGATATAATGAATGTGTTATTTATTTCCCTTAGAAATCTTCCTAAATTTATTGCACTATCCAATGATTCCACCATTTCATTTCCTATTACATACCAATATTTTTGAAGGAAGCATGGTGGGAAGCCATCTATCCCACGTGCTTTATCTGGTTGAAGTTAATTGAGTGCTTTTAAAATATCACTTATTGTAAATGTGCTTACGATCACTTTATTTTGTTCCTTTGTTATCATCCTGGGAATATTTGTTAGCAACTCTGATTGGGCTCTAAGATCATAGCCCTCCTAGTTATTTAGGATATTGTTAAAACTTGTAACTTCTTCTTTGGCTATTTCTTCTGGTTCTTCAATAATATTACCTTTTTCAATTTTTATTGAAAATATTCTATTGATGTTTCTTCTTTTCTTAGTACTATTGTGAAAAAACATAGAATTCCAGTGTCCCTTTGCCAACCAATTTTCTCTTGACTTCTATTTACATAAAATTTGTTCTTTTGTTAATATATCTTCATATTTACTAAGGAGTCCTTTTTCTTTTACAAATGTGTTATGATCCATTCCTGCTTGAATGAATTTTTCATCCAATTTCTCAATTTCATCTTCTAGATAATTTTTTGTTAGGAAAATGTCCTTAAAGTGTTCTTTGTTCCATTGTAATAGTTTCTGCTTAATTAATTTCAACTTAGATTCGAAATAGAATAGTTTGGATCCAGTGAATTGTTCTTCTTTCAACCATTCCTCAATTAAATCAAAGAATTCTTTATCTTTCATTCATATTTTTTCAAACATGAAAGGGCAGTTCAAAGGTTTCTTATCCCTTGTTATGATTAGTTGGATTAGGAAGTGATCTGATCCTGAGTTAGCTATGATTGAGGAATTTATCCCAAAGGGAAAATTTGTTAGATCCGCATTAAAGAAGATTTTCTCCACTTTTTCTTCTATGTGGCTTAAACCAAATCCTCTATTATTCCAAGTATAAATCCCATTTTCTATTTCTATGTCTTATGAATTATTCTTAATTACCCAATTTCTGAGATCTATTTGAGATTGATATTATCCTTTTATCCCCTCCTTTTTTTTTACATATGTGAAATTGAATTGAAGTTTCCTCCTATTATGAAATTAGGAATTGGGGTTTGATTCATAAATATTTTTATTTATGCTCATACTTCCCTTTTCCTATTTTTTGGTGTAGGTTCATTTACACTTATTGAAACAAAATTCAAGTTGCTACATGTTCTTCTGACTATTCCACCCTACCAATGATCTCTTTCCATAATATTTTCAAATGAAATCCTTCTAGGATTCCACAAAATAGCTACTCTTCCCAATGCACCTTCTGCTTGAACTGAGTTTACTCTCCAATTCCCTAGTTTTCTTTTGAATGTGTCCATTTCTTCTTTGTTTAGTTTTGTTTCTGAATTTTTTTTTCTTTATTAGAGAGAATGCAACTCTTAACCAAGTTTTATTCTTAGGTTCATTCATACCCCCAACATTACAAGTTATGATCCTCATGGCTCTTTGGGAAGGCTCTTCCCCTTCCCTACATTAAGTAGACAAGTAATTTTGGTTTGATCTTTTGTAGTTCCATCCTTTAGTCTTAATTCCAGTAAATATTTCCTACCTATTTTCTTCCCTAGTGTCTTGCCATATAGTCTAGACTTATCTTATTGGGGCAATTAAAGTCGTTTCATAATAACTCTTCATTTATTGTTCTATTCTCTTATGTATGTTGTTCTGTTACTCCAAATAAGAAGTCTTGTTATGTTTCTTCTATTTCATCATATTCTAATAATTTCTATATCAATATTTGATTTTCTAATAATGTTTCCTCATCTTCTTCCTTTTTTGGCTGAGAAATCTCTATAAGATCATGTACTACTTGTAATTCGAGAGGGATTTTTGTTTCCTCTGTGTTTTCATCAAGATTTGTAGCTTCTCTTCATTTAAGATTGGATTTACTTCTTGATCTTCTTATACATTTATTGGATTGTAATAACTTATGTTCTTGATACCCTCTATATTAATAAATGATTCCTTTATTTCCTCTTTTCCAATTATTGGATTGATAATTTCCAATTGCATTTTGACCTCTTCTTGAAAGGCCTCTAATTCCTCTAGTATTTGAATCTAAATTTCTTGTGATATTATAGGAATCTAAATTTCATTCTCCATTGTGTTAACAATCCCTTGATCTAATTTGTTTTCAATTATGGCCTCTTCTTGGGATTCAACTATAAAACCTCCTTGCTCATAATTTATTTTGATTAATATTCCTACTTGTTCTATTAGATTGTGGTTTATTTCTTTATTTGGTTTGAGATTAGTCCTTATTGATTTCTTCGATTTGCTACACTATTAATTTTTCCTTTATAGACTTTTGGTTTGAGAAACCAACTTCCTTTTTTGGAAATTAACTCCAAGAATTTTTGGGTTTTTATATTTGAATCAATATTAACCAAATTTTTTGTTTCATTTTCATTTATTCTTGAAAATAAATATTCTTCCACTCCTATGAAAGAGCCTATGACATTCCCCATAAATTCTAGGGTTTTTATACACCAATATTCTAAAGGAAGATTGCTTAATTTTATCCATCTAGGGAATTTTTTGGGGTTTGTATGTAATGGGCTCAAAATTTGGCTCCCATCTATGCATTTAAAACCATAACTCTTATATATAGAGATTCCCCATTTAAAATTTTATTTTTAAGATCTGAAATCTTGCTATCAATAAGAAAAAATTCCTTCAGTCATGGATTTTATACTTACGTGTCTGTGGAAGCTATCTTTCCACCAGTTAATGATTTCTTTTGATCAATTTTCTAGTATGCTCCATTTAGATAATAGACCATAACATTGTAATGTTCCTAGATTGGGTATAGGATTTTAGTAGGAATAAAAAAAAGGTTGCTTTCCTTTTGTGCTCTTTGCCTCCAATTCTCTCGCTTATGATTTATTAATTTATATGTAGATGGATATATGTGATATCCATCGTATGGTCTTCTGTATTTGGTAGAAGCTTCCATTTGAATTTTTTTTCCTTTGTAACTCATTCCATCTGCCTCTTCCATTTGGGATTATGTTGACCCATGAGATGTATGTTGGGATGTATAAGGAGTATTTGTTCTTGCAAATTCATTTATCTTCTGCAAATTGTGCTTCATTGATTCACATTTCTTGTAGTTCGCCATTGCAAATTGCATAAGTCACTTTTGCAATTCGTTCACATTTTTCAGGTTAATGGCTTATGGTTTTTATTATCCAAACTTATTTTTATAATTAAGTTATTTTCTAAAAAATAGCAATAAAATAATTTATACTTTAAAAAATCTCATTAGAACAAGAATAACTATATTATTTAAAAATATTAATAAAATAATTTATTCTTATACAAATATCATTAAAATAAGCATTAAATAATATTGCAATGTTTACAGAAGCAATCTAATGTTTGTGAACTTGAGAGTTAACAAAATACCAAGTGAAGTAAAAAATATACCAAGTTGACAAGATTATTTGCTTCATTGGGTATGTGATAGTGACAATATTTGCAAGTTATAGATTCCTTACCTACCAAGAGGAATATTAAAGGTGCCAAGATTTAAGATGTCAAAATGACTAAGTGTTTAAGATGTGAAAATGAAAAACAATGAAATAAAATCTATGTAATTAACCGATGTTTTCTTTGAAGTTACAAGTACAAGGAGGTTGTTGTGTATCTTACAAATTGTAGGTAACTTAAAAGATTGAACACATAAGCCAAAGTAAATAAGTTGTAGTTTTCATTTAGGGGGCTATTTGAAGAAGGTACAACTCAATAAATATTCACCGATACAACTACTGAAGGTTTTTACTAAGCATCTTAGAACATGAGATGTATAAAGATGAAAGATAATATTCCACAATCATAAGACTTGATATCCTTAAAAAAATAGATAAAAACCAAAATAAATGGTGGGTTCACTAAGGCTTGACCTAATATGAGAATATTTTCCATGGCAACCATGTACTAATCAATTGAAGCTTGAAGCAAAGCACTTCACATATAAATTATAACGTATTTAATCTTTGGCAAGAAAAAAAAAAATAGAATCGACACATTTAACTAATTATTAGTAATTTTTTAAAGGAAACCAACTAAAAGTTATATATAAAAGTTTTTAAAAATATCTACAAAAGTAAACAATATAAATACAATAAAATAATTATTTAAAAAAACTAAAATTAATTTGTATTATATTATGTAATAAATTAAACATTTTTAAAGTAATAAGCAAGCTAAATTTTAGAGCATTTTTATGGGAAACCCACACATCTTTAGGTTATGAGAGACCATGAAAAGCATGTATATGGTGTAGCTTTTAATGGGTCTCAAACATGGAATAAATAACAAAGTAGAAGTTGTGTCACTCCTTTTAGGCCTACAAACTTGTTTACACCTTGGCATAAAGAATGTGACTCTCATATTACTATAAATGCAATAAGAAAAAAGGATTGAGTATTAGAAAATCAACAAAATTGAAAACCAATTTGGACCCCAGCTCAAGGAAAAAAATATTTTTACAATCAAACATGCACACACTGGAAAATTTAGTATTGATTATAACACATGAAGTTTATTGACAGATAATTTATGACTTTGGATGTTGCAAACCCCCTCTTTATTTCATGATGATTCATAGCCACTAAGAATGCTAAAAAATCTCAACAATGGGATTGAAAATTATGAATTTGTGGTGTTCGTTGAATCACTTCTATATGATTGGTTTTCAATAGGGAATTTCATTGTGATACGGACAAGTCATTTTTGTTATGTGGTTTGTATAAATTTTGCATAGCAATGCATATATCTAAACTATCAATATCTAGACGTATGATCGAAGCTTGCAAACATAGAAACCATATGTCAATCATTCAATATTTCTCAATTTCGTCCACAATAAAAAACAAAACCTATTGACATTTCATTGCACGAAAAAAGAGTGCACTTGTTAGTGTATTAGGGTGACAAAATTTATAAAAAAGATAAAGAATATTTGGAATTTCGCAATGACTATTCCCAATATGAACCAATAAAAAGAAAGATAATGATATTTTTTAATTCAATAAATAAAAAAATTAATTATAGACCATACAATAATTGTCATTTTATTTTATTTTATTCATTGATTGGCCAAATTATTAAAAAAGTTGAATTCAATGTTTGCATTAATATTCCTAAATTTTTACCTTTACTTTTATAACTTATTCATGCTAATTTCATTAAAAACTTACTATGTTTAACCAAATTATATTTCAAAAAATACTTAGTGAAAGTACTTGATTTGATGTGTTATTCATTGAATCAAATCTCTCATTGTCATTTTTCAATGTTTTCCCTTATTGAAGCATTTATTGTATAATTTTTAGAGTGAGACACTACTACACTATTTCAAAATATATGCAATGTTGATTCTTCTTGATTGCAATAATTGCATACTTGTTTATTACACGTGTGTTCTTACATTGCCCATCTCGGGGTATTCACTAATTTTATTATTTAGAACATGAAATGGCTTTTTTTATTGGTAAGGTGCAACCACCTAGAGGTTGTGGAGGGTCACATCGTCGGTTCAAACCCATGAGCACATTAGCCTAGCAAAGACACAAGGCTTTCAAGCACAATAGTTGTTAGAAATTAATCTTTCCTTGGTGAACTATGTAATTAAAGGATAAACCAAGGTGTCCTATTTTGTTCTTGTCCTCTAGTCCAAGTAGGAGGACATGTCACTTTTTTGTATTTCCTTTAATAAGGAAATTAGATATTCCTCCTTAAGAGGATTCCTACACATGGCACACACTTAATTTGAATGTGGCACTCATTGGACATAGGAGTTATATGCAAACTCCTTCACTCATCTCTACTTAAGAGATGCTTCTCACATACTTCTCAAGTTTTAAAGTAGGTTCTAAATTTGGTTCTCATGAGATTTCTTCTCTCTTCTTCTCTCATTCTCATTCTTTCTCTCACAATGTTGTAATGAGCTTCTTGCTCAAGCTCTCTCTTTTTCTTAGCTTCTTGCCTCATTCATATTATAAGCACAAGGTTTTTTCTTAGTTTTACCCTTTTAAAAACATTGTCTTTGTGTTGATCTTGAGCTCCTTGACGCTTTTGGTGAAAGTTATTGAATCATCCTTGATTCATTAGGTTATGGTAAAATTCTTACTTCTTGCGAATCTCTCTTGTATTCTTTCCTTCTTAGTCTCTATTTTTTTTCTTAATGTTTCTAACATGGTATTAGAGCTAGCTAAATCCTTGTTTTGGTGTTGCATGATGGTACAATTGAAGGATATCTCAGTTGAGAAGGAGAAATCAATTTTTTTGTTGTTTGATCTAATTCTTGTTTGCAGGTTTTCTTTCCTTTTTTGTAAATCTAACTTTTGTCTAACTAGTTCTGGATGGCTTGCCACTAGATCTAAGTTTATTCATTTGTATTTCAAGTTTTCTAAGATCTAACCTTACCCTCTGTCGGGCAATCGCAAGGGTTTTCTATTTCATGCATTTCCATTCATTTATCTAACTACCATATTTGCAGGTTTATACTTTGTTCTATATTTTCAGATTTGTCATTTTTTCTTCTCAAAAATCTAATATATTTAGATCTAACTATTGTTTTTTATTCATTTTCAGCACCTCTAAAGCTTCTTGTAGGCATATATTTATTCTTATCGCTCTTTCCTCCAAGTTTAACATATGATTTTTTTTTTATTAATCTATATTCTTCTCCCTGTCAATTTCCCTTAAATTGGTGTGTTTGAAGGATTTTCAAGGGGATTCGGGCAGATAAAAAGCTATTAATTGTTATAAGTCACGTGTATTATGAATGCTCTGGAAAAATGTGATGATAAATCTACATATGTTTTGTGATTTTTAAATTATTCTGGCAGTGAAAAGTCCTGGACTTATCTTGCTCTATTCTGCAACTCTTGGTGCTTTGTAATTTTTAGATGTGGATGACGTAAATTTATTGTGGCTTAGGCTTGCTATGTTGGATTTTGGTTTAATGATTCGGTGTTTTGCTTGTATTTCATAGCTCGAAGCTTGTAACAGGACTTGTTTTCCAACGATCATCTCTGAGGCACTATTTTATTTTATTTTGTATGCATTTCATTACATGATTATTTTTTGAATACAAATGAAGTGCAATAAAAATTTAGATTGATAGTTCTGATTATATTCTTTCACTTCTATATACCTTCTCTATTTGCAGCGCACCCCCACTCCTTATCCCTCCCTTCTCCATAGCTTCTGTGCACCCCTTCCTCTCTCCCATGAGCGTTCTCTCATAACTCCTCTGACCATGATGTGTTATACGGTTACTTGCAACTTAATTACTCTCATATCCCTCCTCCAGCACAACATTCTTTGACAACTTATCCACTATACTGCACACTCCCTTCTCCTTTCTCCCCCTTCCACATGACTGCCAAACTCGTGGTCTTGATCACTTTCGAAAGTCTTTCACTCTAATTGTGTATTCTTATCTCTGCCATTTTTTTTTGGGGTGTTTCTTTTATCTACCATATTTAATTAGTCTTTGTTCCCTCATTATTTTATCCTGGCAGCAAGTTCAGTTTTGTGTTCATTTTATTCATTGGGCTAGCATCATTCCTACCTTTCTTGCACACTATATTTATGTTTTCACTTTATTTGGATTATTCCCAGACCTCATTCGCTCCTCCTCAACCAGCGGCCCACTACTGATTGAATTGTTATTCCTTTTATTAGAATCATTGCCATTTTTTTTTTCTACCATTGGCTCGATCCTTAAGATGTTGGTTTAAATTATTATCTCCTTAATGGTTCATTGCTTATGGTTCATAAGTGTAGACATGATTGGCTAATCAAATCATATGTTTACTAGTGCTTGAGTCACATGTTCTTCTAATTTCTCATTGTCTCTCTCATATTTCATTGATTAATATACTAACGTGATAATGCACTGCATTCTTCATTTCTTAGATCACGAGTCATGCAGGTTGTGGATTGATCACTCATTTTCTTGCAGTAAGATGACTCATTAGTGGACTGTCTATATCCATGTGATTGATACAATTTTGATGCAGGTTTCATTAGTTGGCCTTGTCTGTGGTCATTTGTGCAATAGAATGTTGATTTTCTGAGAACATTGATAAACATTATTGTACCTATCTTCTTCATTTCACTAGTAAAATTAGCCCCTATTTTCGACAAAAATTGGTCGAATTATCTACGTAGATTGGTCGAAAGACCCACAAATTGCTTTGTTGGTATTTTTATCATCGAAAGATCAACACATTCTTGTTAATGTCAATATTTCTACACAAACTTGGTTGAAATTAGCATATTCAAAGACCCATATTATTTGTCAAAACTACGCCCAATGTTCGTCGAAATGTTTGAAAAGTTTCGACCAAACTCAGTCAAAATGTTTGAAATTTTTTGACACAAAATGGTTGAAACATTTAGACTAAACTCTTTTTGTTTTGACCAGGATGCCAAACCCATGATGCAAGCTATCAACACAGAATGGTCGAAACATTTAAACCAAACTCTTCATGTTTTGACTGGGATGCCAAACCCATGACGCAATCTTTCGACCAATTAATCTCAAAATTTTGATGAAAATTGAATTTAAAAAAAAACAAATTCTGAAACCGAATAGCCTCAGTTTTGGTACTCGGCTTCAATAGAAGATGGACCAATAACAAATTGCTTCTTTTTAGAGAGAAAGAAGCAATTTCTTATTGGTCCATCTTCTATTGAATTCGAGTACCAAAACTGAGGCTATTTGGTTTCAGAATTTTCTCATTGAATTTCGTATTCAATCTAAACAACCATCAATCATATTTTGAGACAATCAATGTGCTACTCAAATCTCATGTATCCCAATCCATCATCAAAGGACCAAGCATATTGACATCTAGATACACTACATTGGGGATCT
>MU226895.1:1950403-1969683 GCA_018584345.1 Thuja plicata
CATGGGAGTTACATGCAACTCCTTTCTTCTCATCTCTTCATAAGAGATGCTTCTTTTCTCTTCACAACTCACTCTTTCACACATCTCACTTTTTTCACACATTCACTTGCAACACTTAGTTTCTCTTCTCTTGAAGCATTGTATGAGCATTTTGCTCTCATTTTCTTCCTCTCTCTCTCTTAGGCTTTTTTAGCCCATTCTTAATAATATCACGGGGGTTTTTTTATGCTTTTCCCCCTTCAAAAACTTCTTGTCTCCTTTGTTGTTTCATTTTGGTGTATGCTCTAAGGATTAGCTTGATTCATAATAATCTTCCTTTTTCCTTACTCAATTGGATTATACGTTCCTAGCTCGAATTTATTTTCTATTTTAACATTATCCAATGTATCTCTGCTAAATCTGGTTCTTTTTTTGGATCTGTTTGCCTGCCTTCTATCTGCACACAGTTTGCAACTGGATTTCTTGGGCTGAGAATTACATGATTCTCGCTTAAACTCATCTTGTCTCATATCTTTTGTTCTCTTTATACTATGTCATCATATCTTGCAATGCGATAGTCACCTCTCGGCTGTTCTTGCCTTATTTTTGACAATTCACACTGGATATACTTCACCCTTTTGGCACTTTGTGCATTTACCTTGAGACAGTTCCCATTTCACATTTCTTGTATAATCTTTGTCTATGACTGTTACAACTCGAAGTGGCAAAACAATCCCTTCACATGTCACTAAACAAGGTAGGGGTAGACCTATCAACCAAGAAGGAGGTTGTTCTAAACTTTTCACATAGCCCGAGTGTAGTGGGGAATCCTCGCATCCCCCTTACGTCAAATGCTCATTTCCAGTGGATTTTAGTCAGGTTCAAAACCCTTTGTTCCAAGAAGATCCAAATTTTGAAGAGTTTTTTCATGAGCTTGATGCTAGTGAAACATCAAGAGTTCCCATAGGTACAACACCTCTGGACACTCAACCTCCTTGTATCGAATCTTTGCACACTGAACACTTGCATTCTAGCAAGATGGCAGATCACAATCTATCAGGTGAACAAAGCAGAGATAACGATCACTCTAAAACCAGGGGTAAATTCCATTATCAACACCCCTTAATGATGAGGAGACAAAAATAACCCAAGAAGATATCAAAGGTGCTCATTCCAATAAAAACTTCTGCAGGATGATGAAAATTCTCCTAGCTGAGGAGAAAGAGAAATATCTTCTTGAACTAGCGAATCAAGGGGTCAAGTTGCCCTCAAACTACAATGTAGAGACTCTTGTCACGCAAGAGGAAGAAACTAAAAACTCCAAGTTACAAAAACAAGTTCAAAGTATGCAAGAACAACTCTTTCAACTCATGAAGGAGAAAGACAAACCTGCTACACAGTTCACGTTGGAAAGCATATGTCCATTCATATTTGATAAAAGTCTATGCATGCCTCCTTTTCCTAAAGGAGTTGAACTTCCCAAGTACGATAAATACTTGGGTACCTCTGATCCCCAAGATCATCTGAGAGAGTTTGGTGCTCTCTCTATGGAGTTCATACATGATCAAACCTACCTCATGCATCTCTTCCCGCATAGTTTGGGAGGGTCAGCTATGGAGTGGTTCTCTAGGCTACCAACTGGCATCAAGACTTTTGACAAAATTGCCAACTTATTTCAGCAAACACTATTCCCAGAACATCCAACATCTAGTTCACATCTGAGATCTTTGCAACTTGAAACAAAATCATGGAGAACCTTTCTTGACATTTCTCCAGAGATGGAGACAACTTTATACAAGATATTCTCGCAAAATACCCGAATCTGAAAAGTTGGACATCTTTTTAGACAATCTTCTTCCCAACTTTGGGTATCAAGTATAGTTGTAAGGTCCTTTGACCTTCGATGACATGATTAAGCAAGATGTGAGAATTGAGACATTTATGGTCAAGAAAGGAGAACTGACCTTACACAAGGAAAATAAACAAGGGTCTTCCTCCTCAAGCAAAGATAAACCCAAATTTCCCAACAAAAATTGTGAAGTTGTGAACGATGGAGTTGTTGACAATGTGGCTCCCAAGCCTCCAAAGGCTACTTTTAATCTCACCACCACTATGTAGGAATCCAAAGCCAATGAACAGGCTGCAACAGAATCCAAACTGAGTCCTTCACATTTTTCCAGATCTAAACCTTGGGCTCCTTGACCCAAGCGTGAGTTCACTCCTCTAGGAGAACCTCTCGATGCAATTTACAAGACTCTCTTTGACAACCATTTACTCACTCCTCTGTATAAATCACATCCTTTTGATTCACAACCTCAACCATCTTGGTGGAATGAATCCACATTTTGTGATTACCATCAGTACAAGGGTCACAAGATGGCTACATGCATTCAATTACGACACAAGATCCAAGACCTTATTGATAGTGAGGTTATTGATGTGGGAGCTCACAACAAGAACTCAGACCACCAAGCTTTCAAAGACCCATTTCCTCATCATGGGAAGGGTGAATCATCTAAAGGCAAGAACATTGATGCCAAGGTCAACTATACATACACCAATAACAACAATGTCATTAATATGGGTGAGCCTGTTGATGTTGAATATTATAACATTGTCATTCTCAAGGGAAGGGAAGATACTCCCAAGCCCAAAACTCCTTTCATCTTACGAGGGCCTACACCTTAGCCCTCCAAACAAGAATAGTCTTAGGTTAGTGCAAATGTTATTACTTGATCTCGTGCTAAGATTGTTCTCAAAGGCCCTGAACCTTCTACATTTGTACCAACACAACCTGCAGACAAAGTTACTATTGGCTCTGCCAACAAGAATCTGAAATTGCTTCCCTTGTCTAATGCTTCCTATTACAACATACTAGACCAATTACAATGTACCAACACTCAGATCACCATCTTTGAGCTGCTAAAATTTTCCCGTGCTCACAGGGAAATCCTTGACAAAGCCCTCACTGAGGCAAATTTTCCAAAAGATCTTGATCTCGACCGGTTTCAATCCATGGTAGGTTACTTGTCTCATTACTTGTCTTTCTCTGAGGAAGATGACCATTCTTTGAGTCACCCACACAATAACCCCTTGCACATTGAAGTCATGATTGGCCAAAAGTGTGTTTGTTGTGTCCTCATAGATAACGGTGTTGGCCTTAACATTTTCTCTGCTAGCTTCCTTACTGAGTTAGGCTACGTCAAAGGCTGCATAGATGCCCGCACAAAGATTACTATTAAGGCCTATGGTGAAGAAGAACAAAAATATAAGGGGCTAGTTGTGTTACCAATCAGAGTTGGCCCTATTGAAAGGGATGTTATCTATCAAGTGCTTGACATTCCTTTAGCATACAATATTTTTTTGGGAAGGACATGGATCCACGAAATGCAGGTTGTCCCTTCAAAATATCATCAGTGCATTAAGTTCCCATTCCAAGGATCTGAAGTGACTATACCTACTAATACACACTATGATTGCAATGCACTCACAAATTTTGCTGACAGCTTTGTACCCACCAACAGAGAGTCTATTGAGTTCTTTGAGGCTAAACTAAAGGAAATGGAAAAGGCTCTGACACTTAAGGAAACTGACATGGGAGGGTATCAGATTGAACCCGTGCTTTCTATTATATCTCTGCCTTTGACTCCACGTTCTTATGAGAGACCTTCTGAGGATGCTAAACCTTCTTTAGCTCCTCCTCAAACAAAATATGGTGGCACCTTTGTATAGGCCACGACACCATTAGAAGAAGAAGATGAAAATAGGGCTATCAAAGCTTGGATCTATAAAGGGGAGGACACATCTGAACAAACCACTCCACCTTGTGACATAAAACCTAAACAGTATGGAAAGGGTCTAACTATTATGCAACACTTTGGCTACAAAGGGAATGGTCCTATAGGTGTAAATCATAAAGGATTGCTTGTACCACTTGAAGCTATTGGTTGATGAACATGTGACTCTACACGTCGAGGCTTCAAGAAGCTCACATTTCAACTGGGGATAAACAAATTTGTACCTCAACTAGATTTCCAACCAACACCTGAAGGTACATCTAAAATTGAAGAGTCAGAAGATAGCTCTAAGGAGGATTGCTTCCCTTGTCTCATTCCTCTAGGTCTGGCAGCATTCTTTGTTGATCCAAATTATTTTATGCCGCGTGTCAGTACAGTTGAGACTGACAGCGACTTTGATGAAACCACTTCACTTGCTTCATTAACCTATGAGCAGTGGAAAGAAATACAAACTATAAATCTAGGTCATCATGATGATCTGTACATACCACCACACTTCCAAGAGCGGTTTGAATAGGAGCAAATCCAGCCACTTCTCACTAAACAAGAAGCAGATGATGCTGCAAACACTGATGAAGAACTTATGTAAAATGATGCTCATTTGACCATAGTAGAGGTTTTAGGTAGAACTCATCTGAACTGGGGACAAAGGGTTGATTTCACTCATGTTCTTGATATGACACCTAATTATGAAATGGACTCTCATGAATACGATTTTGATAGTTTTTCAGATGCCACCTTTGACAGGGATATAGAAACAGTAGACACATGAAAACCTTCTCAAAGTAGGTGAAGGGTCTAGTGTAAGGATAAACGAGTCTGATTCCATCAATGTTAACATGTTGTCTACTACGATCGCTAGGGGTCAAAGGAATTCAACTACACCTTTTGATGAGATTGCTCTAGGTCTTGACTTACTAGTCCATGTTGTTAGAGTTGTCATATTATAGCTAATAATTAATTCATCTAATTATTAGTCTATTATACTCTACGCTTAAGTTAAACTTAGGCATCTTATTATTCTTTAGGGTTTTTGCCTTTAGGATTTCGGTATCCTTTTATAAGGATTCACCTCTTTGTTTTTCATAAGGAGTTTTTCACATCTCATTGTAACATCTTGAAACCTATTGTCAATATATTGTTTTTTTGTGCACATGATGTCTCCTGTATTTTGGCCTCCATAGATTCTTTATCTTCTATTCTTTACTTCTTTCATGTGACAGGGTTATGCATGCAGATGTTCTTGGGAGAATAGGGTTTTTCCTATTTTAACATGGTATCAGAGCCATCTTGCTGCTCGTTGTTTGTGCTTTGTTGAAGTGTTTCAGAAGCTAGAGGTTTTTCTAGTTTTTTAGAAGCTTTTTATGTGGATTTAGGGGGAACCTTTGTTTCTGGTCATTTTGGGCTCTAACGGACATCACCGTTGCACTCAGAATGCCCAAAAACCCTAGAATCCATATAAAATTTGTCCATTTTGAACAACTTGTCTTGGAGGCAAAAAAATTGGTTTCCAGTGCCGTACGTGCACGAAAACTGAGAAAAAATAAAAAAACACATTTTTAAAAAATATTTTTATGCGTTTAAAAATGCAGCCAATGCAAATTTAAACGGGCCGCCACCACACCACCATAGCCCGGCAGCCACCGGCAGCGCCTCCCGCTAGCTCCCGGCCCCGCCACCCATGGTGACACCTCCTCCGGTGCCCACGGCCCTGCTCCACCCACCGCGTGGCCCCCGCCACCCTGCACACCGTCGCAGCCTAGCCCACCGCTGGCCTTGCCCCACCGTAGCGTCGCCCTGCTCCGGCACCGCTTGCTCCGCTCAGCTCCGGCACCGCCTCCCATAACGCCGCCCAGCAGGTGTTTAGCCCCGTAGGATTATTTTAGCATAGCGGCAGTCATATCCATGACCAGGAGCTCCAGTTTAGCCCTCTGCGCATGCCATGCGCCTAGGGGCTCATTTTTTTCAGCCCCAGGGGCTTTAAACCTATTTTTTAGAGCCTTTCTAACCCCCTAGCGATGTTTTTTCTCTATCTGGAGCATACAAAGGTCTTTATTGGACTTCTCTACATAATCAGAAAGCTCTTTCCAATCTCTTTCTGATTATGGTGGTTTGATTTTTTGGCTTTGCTATTTTGACACTATTTTTTGCTATCAAAGTCTGATGTTTGGTTTTTCCTTCTGGGAGCCATGTCTTGCTCATCCGTACTCTGTTTTTGGCAAACCAGATATCATCGAAAAGCTGGTTCAGTAATTTTTTTTGTTTTAGGGGTCTTTTTTTCAGATTCTACTCTCGGTTCTCTCTCCTCTGAGTTTTTCTCTTTCACACTCTGGCAGATTTCTTGGGTTCTATAAGTCCTGGGATCTCTTCTTCTTATCTTCTGGCTCACTCTTCTTTCTAACTTCTGAGCATTGTATGCTTCTTTTATGTAGCATTTTATTTTCTATAAATGCACTGAGATAAAGTGCCTGCTTTTGCATATCTGGGATTTTGAGCACCTTGTGTGTTTTTTGTACTTGAACTCAGTTATAAAGTGCCATGGGAGGATTATAATGTTTTTCCTTTTGTGCTCATCCACCTTTGTCAAGTGAACATACCTACCATGACATTAGCCCATGCTATGTGTCGGTGACACCACCCTTTATACTGTGCTTGTCCTTCTGTTGCACTATTGGTGTTCCTAATTCTTTTTTCTGTAGATATTTTTGGCATTGCATTTTAGTGTTCCTGTCACCCCTCTCCCTGTTCAGCATTATGGGGGGGTTCACCTGTTGGCTCTATTGCTTCCTTGGTTTGGTGGAGTGATCTACGTATTCAATCTTTGTTCCTATGTACTAGGCAGATGCAGTGGCTAGGCACCTATGCATTCTGGTGAGATGGATCATCTACTATATAGACACTCATTCATTCCTACTTTTGGAGGTCACCTCTTTGATTGATCAACTCTTCAGACTTTGTCTTCTCTACTTGGTCATGCATTTTTTTACTGGGGGTTCCAGTAGTTACTTCTAACAGTGTTTGCAACTTCATGCTTCGGAGATGCTTCTTGCTCTTTCTTGTTCCTTTCTTTGGGACTTTCCCTAGATCAGAGGCTTAGTTTCCTTCATCTACTTTATTTCTTGTACTTGGGTACCTGATCAGGCCTAGTTGCCGGGACCCATAGTTCCTTTCATGCATTTTGTTTACATCCTTCTTTTAGTCCTTAGTTGTTTAGCTTCTCCCTAAGTTACACTTAAAGGGGGGTGTTAAAGTTGTCATATTATAGCTAATAATTAATTCATCTAATTATTAGTCTATTATACTCTACACTTAAGTTAAACTTAGGCATCTTATTATTCTTTAGGGTTTTCACCTTTAGGGTTTCGGTATCCTTTTATAAGGATTCACCTCTTTGTTTTTCATAAGGAGTTTTTCACATCTCATTGTAACATCTTGAAACATATTGTCAATATATTATTTTCTTGTGCACATGATCTCTCCTGTATTTTGGCCTCCATAGATTCTTCATGTCTTCTATTCTTTACTTCTTCCATGTGATAGGGTTATGCATGCAGATGTTCTTGGGAGAATAGGGTTTTTCCTATTTTAACACTTTCGATGATTATACCATGAACGCACTAGAACCTGTCACTTCTCTTTCACTCTGCCATCCCGAGCTTATAGACTGGAACTCTTCCTCCCCATCTAATGAAGTCCTTACATTCCTGAATGACTATGCTCTTTCCTGTTACCTCAATGTTGTTGAACCTGTAACATCCTCCACTAGTGAAGACAGTGTCAACATGACTGAGGTTGATATCAAGTATCTCAGTCACAAAATCAAAAGAAGAAAAAATAGGCGCTCTAACAGTGAAAACCACATTGTGGCAGTATCAGAGCCTAAAAAAGTCAAAATAAAGGACGTATCCAAGGGTGAAAACCTCTCTGAGGCGCCCGAGGATAAGATACTTGATACACTTCTGAGTTATTTCCAGGAACGATCATCTGTACTAATTGAACCAATTCAACTAGTCAAATTAGGTACAGAAGCTAAACCTCAGATCATTCATTTGGCACAATCATTATCTGAGGCAGAAAGAGAGGAATTCATTACTTTCTTCCAGAGAAAAAAGATAAAGTTTGCATGGAAATATTTAGACATGCCAGGATAAGATCCTAATCTAATCATGCATCACTTGTCCATTGCACCAGACGTCAAGCCTATCAAACAAAAGCTTCAAAAAATGTATCCACATGTGGCTCTACTTGTCAAAGCTGAATTGGAGAAACTTCTTAAGGAAATATTTATTAGAGCAATTGACTATGCAGAATGGATCTCCAACATTGTTCCAGTGTCAAAACATGACAAATCTATCTGAGTATGCATACACTTCAGAGACTCGAATAAGGCATGTCCTAAGGACGACTTCCCATTGCCCAATATTGATATAATTGTAGATATGACAATAAGATATGAAACGTACTCATTGATGGACGGTTTCTCTAGCGATAACCAGATAAATATTACGCCAGAAGACAAGAGAAAACTGCTTTCACATGTGCATGGGGTACTTTTTGTTGGAACTGTAAGGAAACTCAGGTGCAGAAACATCTTCCTACACTAATCTCTAAAGGAAAGTATTGTGCAAATTCTTTTAAATCCTTACAATTTCAGATTCGTTAACTACTTTAACAATGATATTACAGCCATATACCATGCATAAAGAAAAAATAGAGAATGACACAATGATTTACCCTGGGGAAAACCTTTCGGTAAAAACCCTCAGCACTCCAAAACTTGCACAATGTATTATCTTTAACACAACGGTTACAACACACTTGCAATGCAAGTTCTTTCAGGAGACAATCGACACACATAGAATAATCCAGTAGCACCCGATCATACCAACAATACACTCTTTTTCTATATTTATCGGCAACCCTAAAAACACTTATATCATGCGCTTTCCTTTTTAGGGCAACTTCCAAAGATAGCCGTATTAGGGTTTTACCATTCTCTGAGAAAATAGGAAGCCTAAAAATTTTACCCCATGATTGTGGAAGAGTGTATAGTACTCAACTTTATCAGTTGCCACATATCATTGCATGTCTTCACCCGTCATTGAATCTTCTAGAAATAGCTCTTACGTGTCATAGGAATCTATCATAACCGTTTCAGCCATGATCTCCTTACACAATTCAAGATGCCAACACATCAAGTGGAATGACACATCAACATGCCATTTAGACATGTACACTCACACTTAATTACATTATTTGCAAGAAATATATTTTACAAAACAAATAATAAGAATAGGAATTATCCAAGGTTGAGACACCTTATTCCTAACAGGAACGTCATGCCTTTTGGACTCAAGAATGTTGGTGCTACATATCAGAGATTTGTCACCACTATATTTCATGACATGATGCATAAAACAATGGAAGATTATGTTGATGACACTCTAGCTAAGAGCATGTAATGAAAGACGCACCTTGCGGATCTAGGTCCTATACTGGATCGCATGGAATAGTTCAGTCTGTGGCTCAATCCTAAGAAATGTGCATTCGGCGTAACATCTGGAAAACTGCTTGGCTACATCATCTCTGCAAAAGGCATAGAGGTAGACCCTGAAAAGGTCCAAGCCATCATGGAAATGCTACCACTAAGAAATATCAGACAAATGAGAGGACTTTAAGGCCGATTACAGTCTATCTAGCACTTCATCTCACAACTGGCGGGAAAGTTACAACCATTCACCAAGACTTTACACAAAGGTGTGGCCTATCAATGGAACAAAGAATATGATGAGGGGTTCACACAAATCAAACAATATCTTGCGAACCCGCCAATATTGATGCCTCCTATTCATGGGAAGTCTCTCATACTTTACATCTCTGCTAGAGATACATCACTGGGTGTCCTATTAGCTCAAGAAGATTAGAACAATAAAGAAAGGGCTATCTACTACATTAGTAGAACTCTAGTCTCATATGAAACAAACTATTCTGTTATAGAGAAGGCTTTCCTCGCAGTGGTATTTTATTCACAAAAACTGTGACACTACATGTTGGCTCATACTACATGCCTCATTGCTAAGATTGATCCTCTGAAATATTTGCTCAGTAAAGCTACCCTCACAGGTAGACTAGCCAAGTGGGTCATGCTTCTCAGTGAATTTGATATTGAGTATGTAGAAAGAAAAAGCCATCAAGGGGCAAGCAATTGCAGATCAACTAGTGGAAGCACCTCTAGTAGATCATCAACCATTAAACATCGAATTTCCAGATGAGTCCATATTACTTCTCATGCATCGATCCTGGACTATGTTCTTTAATGGCTCATTTACCCAACAGGGGTCAGGTGCTGGGATACTGTTCATCACACCTCAAAGGTACTCTTTACCAAAAGCATACAAGATGTTGTTTCCTTGTACAAACAACATCACCGAGTACGAAGCCTTGATCAATGGTATGAAGATAGCCCTTGAGTGGCGAGTGGATGAGCTCAATGTCCTTGGAGATTTACAATTAGTCATCAAACAAGTAAATGATATCTATCAGACAAAAGATGACAAGATGGTGCCTTATAAATGACTGGCTGATAACCTCAAAAAATATTTTTCTCACATCACATTTCAACAGGTTCCAAGGGCAGACAATAAAGTGGTTGATGCCATGTGGCTACTCTTGCTTCCATGCTACAGATGCCAGAAAATGACTTCTGACGTAAATTCCTAGTGGAGACGTTACGCTACCCAGCATATGATCCCCCTGAGTCCCGGATGATATGTTCTGTCATTGGACATGATTCATCCTGCTACCATCATATTTATTCCTACCTTCATGACCAGATTGTTCCAGACACCTACACCTAGAATGAGAAACATCACTTAATCCGCAATGCTTCACGGTTTGTCATCATAGCTAATGACTTGTATAGGCGGGGTCTAGACGGTACCCTTCTTAGGTGTTTAGAACCCGACGAGTCCAAGCGTGCATTAGTAGAGGTGCATGAAGGCATCTATGGGTCTCACTCAAATGGCTTGACACTGGCCCGTAAACTTATTAGAGTTGGTTACTATTGGCCAGATGTGGAAAAAGAAGCTACACAGTTTGCTAAGTCTTGCAAAAAGTGTCAACTACATGGAAATCTGATTCATGCTCCAGCCAAGGAGCTCATTCCCTTCATTACTTTCTGGCCATTTCAACAATGGGATTTTGATTTGGTGGGTCAGATTTATCCCTCATCGTCAAATGGACATAAGTTCATCATCACAGCTACAGAATATTTCACCAAGTGGGTGGAGGCAGTCCCTCTCACCATGGCCAATGGAAAATCTGTAGGAATGTTCATTCTCAACTACATCATCTGCAGTTATGGTGTACCCTCAGTAATAATCACTGATAATGGGGGGCAGTTCAAAAATAAGGATTTGACATAGCTATACTCTAAGTTTAAAATCACTCATCACTGGTCTTCTATCTATTATCCCCAGGGTAATGGACAGGCAAAAGCATCAAACAAGACAATCCTTAAAATCATATATCGCACAGTTCACAAATCTAGATGAGATTGGCACCTTCAGATCAATCCAACTCTTTGGGCATATAGGACAAGCATAAGAACACCAATAGGGGTTATGTCCTATGCTTTGGTTTATGGAGAAGATGTTGTGTTACCAATCAAGGTTGAGATTCCTTCTCTACGAGTCTCTCTGAAGGGCCTCATTAATGACGATGATAACAGAATATCTCAGCTGCAAGAGCTAGAACTACTTGATGAACATTGACAAGTGGCATTCGATCACCTTAGAGCATATAAGAAAAGGATGTCCAAGAGCTATAACAAGAAGGTCCGACCAAGAGACTTCCAAGTGGCTGACCTTGTTCTTAGGGAGAATTCTAAGAATCAACAACATCGGGTCCAGAAAGGAAAATTTTAACCAAAATGGCTTGGTCCGTATGTTGTCACTACAATATTTGGGTCTAGAACCTATCAAATTTCTACTACTAAAGGGGAAAAACTCAAGGAGCTGATCAACGCCCTTCATCTGAAATGGTTCTACAGCTGAGACATCTTCAGTATGCTCATGTACATAGTAAAGTCCTAAAAAAATTCTAAAAAATCAGAAAATGTCCTGAAAAAACGATCATCTTAGTGAAAACCTAGCAATAGGCTCTTTGATGTATCTCCAAAAAAAAATTATATATTCCAACAATAAAAAAAAATTAAAAATTAAAAAATACAAAAATAGAGAAAAAAGGAAAAAGTGCCATTGATGAAAACCTGGCAAACAAGCGTCATGGTAGCAAAAAAAAAAGAAATTCTGCCAAGAAGGTGAAAACCTGGTAAATAGGTGCCTCTTGTTCTACATTGCTATATCTATCACAGCACCACTTGGCTTTATATATTTTCTTTCCTGCTTTTCTGCTTTCCTACTTGCATTTGCTTTTCTGCATGCTCTCAGTTCCCGTCAAGACACCAACTTACATGGATTGAAACTGGTCGTACTCTAGGGGTAATCCTCCTAGTTTAAGGGGCACTGTCCTATCACCTTTTGGGATCTCCTTCGCGACAGTCACCAGTCATTCTCACTGTGTCTGCCTACTATCATTTTGCTTATACTGAGATCTCTCTCCTTGAGAATCTCCCTAGCATTAGTCACCAGTGGTTCTCACTGCATCTGCCTACTGATGCCTAATTATTCCTACGATCTCTTCACTCGAGAACCTCTCTTGCGTCAGTCACTATTGGTTCTCACTGCGTCTGTCTACTATCGCCATTCTATTGAGATTGCTCACATTCGTTATAGTTGGAGTTATAATTAAACACTCTATCTATCGATACTCGGTCTTGGCATTCTTTGCTTTAGTTTGTACATAGCTTTCAGTCACTTTCATGACACTTTGGTTCCTCTGCAAACCTACTGAATTGACACTGATTCAATGCCATATGCCTGGGGGTAACCACATCAAATTTGTCCTCACAACACAAGTCAATTCAGTCATCAGACGTTACTTGGGGCACGAGTCCCCACTTTGATCGCATCTTTGGTTAGTAATCTTGTCACTTCTCAAGGACAACTATCTACTAACACAAACTAGTGTTTCTCAACACCCCAATTCAAACAGTATTTCTCAACACTGCCTTTGGACACATCTATGTTTTTCAACACACATTGGATATCACAAAGTAAACAACAGATCTATAGCAATCAAACACTATGCACTCACAAGCACAATGATGTTTTTCAACACCCCTAAAACATGAACACGTCCAAAAACTTTGAAACATGTTGAGCTATGCTTGAATTTATCTTTGTATGCTGCCTATTCTCATTGATATTTTCTTTGTCTACTGCTTGTGGGTGTGTGTCTGATGATGATCCGACAACGTCAAATAACCAAGGTGTATGTGATAAGAGCTTCTACATTAAGGTGGATAAGCCTCACATCCCTCGATCCTCTTTATTTGTATGCCAAGGTGAGGTCGGAACTATCTCCTTGACTGTTATTGTTCTATTTGTTTACGCATGATCACACTCATGGTTATCTTGGCTTTGAATGCCTTGATACTGGTGTACTCTTGCAACATTAACTAGAAACAATGTTCAGGTCATCTTGGCTTTTGTGCCCTGGTGCTTATGTTCGTTTCCCATATCTTATCCGATGCAATTCATATTCATATTCTTATGGTTGCAGTGGCACTAGTTAGGATTGTATCAACTCCGATGTTCCAAAATGCTCTATGATGACAATTATACGATGGGTCTCACAACCATGTCCTAGGTATTACGTCCAGCATAGGATTGCATTTTCATTCTAGACTTGCATTGTGATAGCAATTCGATGCTCACTTCATTGTGTTCTCCTAGATTTGTACATTGGGGAGTTCTTGTTCAGCGTCCTGGCTTCATCACGACTACACAAGTGTTTGATCCTCACTCTCGATTCTTCACATGTTCTCTTGGTTAGCATCTGTCACACATCTGGACACCCTGCATGAGATGTTAGTACCATATACATTAAAATTTAGAAATGCATTATCATATACACATTGCATTTACATATTTCCATCCACTAAATACATTCACATAAATCATCTACATACATACAAATCTGCATCGCATACATAACTCATCAACATATACGTGTGCATTTCATACATCTACATATATTCAAAATATGTCCATTCATTTGCATACATTTTCATACATTCTAAATCATCTAAGCATCTAAACATATAGGAAACATCTCATCAAGTACAAACATGACAAATGCAATGATACCAAAAGATGAGCTCATATATATATATATATATATATATATATATATCAGATGTGTCAATACAATACAAAATGGTGCTACTCGAGCATAGTCTATCTCAAAAATGATGGTACAATGCAAAGACGCCAACGCATCAGATACATCATGTGATCTAATCTATCAATATACCAACTCTAACTCTAGCCCTCTCCCTCATCACCTGAAGGAGGTGGAGGAGGAGGCATATCTGGTGGAGGTGGTGCCTGTGCACCCTCTGATCCTCTAGCATATGAAGAAAATATAGGCACTTGCGATGCCTCATCAGGCACCACCCCCACATACGCTGCATAATAATAGGCCACCTAGGAGGCCTGATGTCCTATCTCCACCCGAAGCTACTCTTATGCCCTCTACAAATGCCCTTAGATCTCTTGTACCTCCCAGTCTCTATCTAGAAGCTAGGCATCCCGCATAGCAACCTGTACCTACAAATCTACAACATGTCGCTGCAACTGTCGGACCCTCTCTCTAGCTCTCCCCAGGGCATCCTGCACCTGTGATAATGGGTCTCTTGGTATTGGACCCTGTATAGGATCCTGTGCAGGCTGACCCTCCTGCATAGGGTCCTCCTACTGTACCTCCTCCTGTTCTAGATGCTCTTAGACATCACCTAGTTGCAAGCTATCCTCCGCCTAGTCTGTCTCCCACTATCGCTCACACTGGGATCGGTCCTCATCTGCCGAGCAGGGATGTCAACCTGTACTGTACATGGTTGTGGCCCCTGTTGTGGTGGTGGCTGCAGTATCTATTGTGGAGGAGGTAGAGGTACCTGCTGAGGTGGTACCTGTGGACGCATTACCTGTGCCTGTGCACCCATACCCACTGGATATGTAAAACATGGGAATGGATGAGTAACGAAGTACTCCCTATACTCTACGGTCATGCCGCCATCTACAATCCCACTCAAGTAATCCCGCCGAATTTGAACTTGGGCTCACACATCTATCATGCATCAAACAATATCTAACTTGATTGACCATCCCTTCCTCAGCTCATTAGTAAAACGAGCATAAGGATAGTACTCTTGTGATATCTCCTAAGCGCGATCAAACTACCGCCAGACACATGTAAGAGGGAACCACACAATAACGGTAATAGCATAGCTGATCAGTGGCCATGAGAAAAGCATATAACCCAACTTCTCAGTGGCATCGTCCCACTCCTCAGCCAACCTCCACAGTCGCCATACTACCGCTACCAAATCGTCCAGCTGCGCTTGCCACTGCTCTATCTTACCCAGCGCGGGCTGAGTAATCAAACCTCTATAACTGCACATATATGGCTCAAGTGGCTCCCTTAGACCATCGGCCACAGGTCGGGTAATAGGAAGGTGCTCCCATGCCCACACCTATAAAATAAACACCCCTGCTGCCATACTCTTTGCCTCTCTATAGGCAATCTCATGCATCTCATGGTACATGTGGGCCAACATACACTGACCCCATCCATATTTGACTGGCTCGCCCAACATCCTCTAAAGCATCTTACCCCAACCACACTCAAAACCATGCTGACCATGGTCAGGCATTAGATAGCATCCAAGGAATGCTGCCAAAACCATGGCCAATCGGTGCCCGGGCCCGTAATCTCTGATCAACTCCTCCCATGGGATGGCTCTACCCATGACAAGCTCATCTTGCAAGATCTCTCACAGCGCCACTGTACTTGGTCACAGCTGCACATCCTACTCCACTATGGGTCTGTGGAAGGGTATCCAGAGAATCCTATATATATCCTCAGGTGTCACTGTCATCTCACCCTGTGGACAGTGTTCATTTTCAAATGGAAATGCTCCACCAAGGCTCCTAATATTCTGTGATTCACCCGAATCTTGGGTACCTCACAAAGATGAGATAGGCCTAGACCATCAATATGTGCTATCTTGACATCATCTAGTTGTTGGATCAACCCACTGATGGCAGGATGATGTGACCTAAATGCGATATCCAGGAAATCAACCTGCAAGACATGCCAACAACAATGCACGATCAGTACTCGGCTCATGATTCAAGATAATCAATGCAAAAATGAGAAATAAAGCATTACAAAAATCCTAAACATAGGTACACCATTGACGCAAATTCTATTAGACATGATGCAGACTCATTTTGTACTCAAACTGTTAAGTTATCTCCATGCGAAGAAGCAACATTTCGCGCGAAGAAGTTTTTTAAGCCACACGAAGTTTCATACCAGCTCGCGCAAGAGAACCCCCTTTCGGAGGGTTTCCTGCGTGAGATGTGGGTACCCTCCCGCATGAGGATTCCCACCAATAGCCGTGAAGATCTGCCTTTTGGCAGTTTCTCGCGCAAGTATTCATTACAGGCCGCACGAAGAAACTAGTTCCTCGCGCAAGAACCCGCGGACCACTTTCTAAAAATGCCAAAAATGTGCTAAGATCCAATGAAAAATAGTGAAATTTGAATTGATAGAGAGGTAAATTGACCACTTACCAGAGGTCTGTACACTGCCGGCTGATTGTGACACTTGGATTGCTCGAATCGATGAGTACTCACGGGGACCACCATTTTCGCTCAGAGCTCTTTTCTCAAAAGTCAACGGATGCAAATGATTTGAAAATGACATTTTTGACTCATATATAGGTTTTGACCTAATTTTCAAAAGTACTCCATTTTGCATGAAAATTTCACCATCAGCTAATTCGACTGCTCTGAATCCATTTTTGAGATCGAAATTGAAATCTGACACTCCTACATTGCTTAAAATTGCATTTTAATTTTTTTGGGACCTGCACGATCGGACGCTTGTGCAGTCACCTTTATGACGTTGTTTTCTTGTCAGAATCATATCTAATCAACATTTTCTCAAATCTTTGACTCTTTTCATCAAAAGTCCACTCTAGTCAACTTTGGTCAACCCTAGTCAAACTTGGTTAACTAGATCTCGAAATCGCTCAAAATTGAGTATGAATCTTCTAAATTCTTCCGTAATCTATTCTAGGTTCTTCTTGTTCCTCGATTTAATATCTATCTATGATTTCTCGCTCTTAATCACCATTATGACATGTCATCTTTCAATTTCACTCCCAAGGGGGCATGATGATTACATCATTGAATCTATTCTAATCAATCCGATCTGAATTCAAAAGTCCTCATTGCTAGGGGCATCTCATCACTTGGGGCATGTTCAATTTTTTGTACCTCACAATCAAAACTGGGTGTTCCACGACTTTGAATCACTAAGGGCATCTTTGTTCCTTACATCTTGTCATTTATTAGGTATTGAGGCAATCTAACCTCAACTCTGGAAAATCAAGCTTTGTTCTAGAGATTATTCTTAAAAATCTCATTATTTTGGTATCTGAGCAATCTAACTTAGGTCCTTGAAGATTAAGCTCAGTTCTGGAGAGGGTTCTTAAAGATCTCATCTATTGGGAATTGGGGCAATCTAACCTTGACTCCTGAAAATCAAGCTCCATTTTGGAGATGATTCTGAAACTCGATCTAACCAGTGTCTGGGCAATCTAACCTAGATATTGGGGGACTAAGCTTCGTTCTGGAGATAGTCCTAAAAATCTCTATTTACTATCTTTTTATGGACAGGTATCGGGGCAATCTAACCCTGACTCCTGAAGGTTGAGCCTCATTTTGGGGACTATCTTTTGAAAGATATCAATCTATTAGGTATCTGAGCAATCTAACATAGATCCCTAAGGATCAAACTTCATTCAGGAGATGATTCTCAAAATCTTAACCTATTAGGTATCGGGGAAATCTAACCCGGATCCCTGAGGATCAAGCTTCGTTATGGAGATGACCCTTGAAAACTCTACTTGACCGGCGTCTTAGGCAATCTAACCTAGACTTCGGAGAGTTAAACTTTGTCCTAGAGATGGCTCTGAAATCTAACCTAGACTTCGGAGAGTTAAACTTTGTCCTGGAGATGGCTCTGAAATCTTCATCAATCGATCTTTGCATCATCAATTTTTGAAATATATTCTTTTGTGCTTCAACATCAAACTATTCTTTGAATCAATGCACTTCTCACACATCAATTCAAAGAGGGGCAAAATGTAACACCCCAAAATTGGCTTCTTGCAACCCTAACCAATTTTGTTGCATTTGTCATTCTTCTAGATCACCAAAGTCCTATTGTACTAGGCAATTCTGCTTTTTTGACTGACTCTAATCGACCTAAGTGTCAAATGCAGAAAATCCTAAATTTGCATTAATCATAACATTGTATTTAATTCCTAAAATATCAATTGGCTAAACAAACCTTATGATTGAATTAATTTAATTATAAAGTCCTAGCATTTTAATTAAATTAAATTCACCCCTTTTAGCTAAAACACATAAAAATGAATTAAATAATATTTAATTATTAAATAAATATCCTCATTTCAATAATTGAATTTAATTATTCAAATAATTGAGAAAATACATTTATGAGGTCATATTGTATTTATTTAATTAAATATTCTCTCAAAAATCTTCTCTCCTATTCAGAGATAAAAACTTTGAATCAACTGTGCTTTAAAAGAGAAATAAAACAATTAAAATCAAAAAAAGAAAACAGTTCACAATTTTCTTTTAGAGAAAGCTTGCTAATTTGAACTGACTTTTCTATCTGTTTTATTTCAAAAAGGAAACTTTCTATTCTGAGCAGACTCTCAGTCTATAAAAGAACTCCCATTTCTCATTCAAGATATGCATTGTTAGAATAACGAATTGCTGCTGCATTTTATGTTAGTAATAACTGAGAGGGGGGCGGGGGGACTGAATCAGTGGCCTAAAAAATTTATCCAATTTAATCCACCAATCAATACTTCTCCAATTATTAAGTCCCTACAAGATGCATGCCTCTGAAATACTTGAAACAAATAACTGTCTGTCGGTTTACCTTGTCTGTCCTTATTCTCCTTGATAACCGATAAGCAGTAAACTATATTTACCAATACTTAGTAAATATGCAGAGCATACCAATCAATCCATAAATGCTTATGTGAAATGTAAAACACTAAAGTAATAAACCACACGCATATAACACAAGGATTTTAACGTGGAAACCCTGTTAAGGGAAAAAACCACTGGGACCGGTACCCCAATTTTTCACTCTTCTAAAGTGAGCCCTGTTAGGAGCCAACCCTGTTAAAGGTTACAAACACACGGTTAAGTGCGACCTTGTTAGAGGATTTTTATACATAGGTTGTCACTTAGTATCTGGCATCTATGC
>MU226895.1:1977357-1989400 GCA_018584345.1 Thuja plicata
CCTAATTAGGAGGCAACAGGTCACTTCAATCACATTTGCAGAGCAAACAATCCATGTTTGTCTTTGTAAATTCTTTGATTGTGTAATGACTATGTTGCGTTTGTGTTGAATCAAGAGGTCCACATTCAGCATCAGACAAACCTCAATTACAAAAAGACTGTTAAGTCCTGCTCTGTTAAGAGACTTAATGCTTCAATGGTTAAACTGAAACAAAATGACCTATTTCTAATGCAACTAAATTGCAGATTTTCAGATCTATTTACTTAAAATATCTTTTTGATCAATGTATCAATTCAATTCCTTTGTACTTAACTCTTTCTTCTCTGTGATGCTGTGCTTTTCTGTTCGTCGGTGTCTGCAGAATTCTTTAGCTCTCCCTTAGCTTGATTGATCAGGACTGCATGAAGTTTATCCTTCATCAGTTTCTCTTTAGTATCTTCTATCAATTCACTCCCCCGTGTATCTGATTGCTTTCTTCCTGGAATAAATTATACTTGTCTCTTATATAGACATGATGTTCCTTAATTCTAGGTTCTTGATTCTTGATTCTTGGCATGAAAAATAATCTAGCCAAATTGATTTACGACTTTAACTCCTGATTTATCTCATAGTTATCTTCTTGCTAATTGTACAAATCATTTACTTAACTATGGTTGAATAAAACAAATCAAACAACTAGTTAAGTATATCCTTTAGCTCTGCCAGCTAGATATTTTGTCATTTTCTGATCTCTCTGTACTTTTGGTCAACTCTGCAGTTCGTCGCCGGTGACAACTGCCAATTTCGTCGATGTCGCTTCAGTTAGCTTTGGGATCTCCGTCTGTCAGGCATCATTGGATCTTGCTCGTTAGGCAACACTATTTTTAGCTCGTCAGGCATCCTGTGATTCTGCTTCATCGGGCAACACCGTCTTCTGTTCGTCGGGCATCACTGTGACTTTATCTCTGTCTTTACCGATGGTGTGCACTCCACCGGTGTAGTCTGTCACTTGGTGAATACTTGACTTTTATGCATTGCTAAAAGCATAACCTTTATTCCATTGATTCTCTGAAGTCTTTGGAATTATGTATATGACCATACAGATGATATCAAGTTGACATCAATGACAATACAAACCATTAACTGATTTAATGTCTTGCATCATCTTCGACTTAACATTATCAAACATTCAATCAGTTACATGTCATCATTTTATAGCTCATAAGCTCATTTTCTATTAAGCTCTCATTTGCAATAGATTAGTTTCATTTTCTTAGATTAATCTTGCATTGCATTCATTTCTAATCATGTCATAGTTTAATCTCATTTCTAGCTTAGATTACTCTTGCATCTTTCACTCTTAGAATAATCTTGCATTGCATTCATGGAGAAAAATCCTCTGTTCCTAGACTGGTCTAGGTTGTGAGACTCTCGTTCTGAGAGCTATTCAAAATCCCGTCTATGATAGGAGGCAACATGTTGAATCATACATGCATGCAGGATGAATAAATCACATTCATTTATGTGTGTGTCTGATGAACAATGACTATGTTGAAGTGTATGGTTAAATAAGAAGGCCACATTTAACGTATACAAATAGCTTCCCTTTTCGCCATGTGGTTAAGCTCAAAAGGATGGTACCTACAATGACAATCCTCCTTAGTGGGGTATTTTTTAATGCTAACACCTACTTATTTTTATCTTTCTTCCTTTATTCTTTTGTCTATTCTTGTTTCACAGACAACAGGCAGGTAGGGTTTTTGGACGACGATAGAAAATGAGATGTCGTGAAAGATTGGAAAGGATTTATTATCGCTATTCGTTTAGTAGCTACCACCAATTCTGTTTATTTTTTTACCAAGATTTTTTAGGTTTTGTGGAACAATATTAATTCGTTCTTTCATTTTCAAATATTTGTGCTTGTGTATTTAATGCTTGGAGTTTAATATTTTGAATTTATTTTCCACTTTCATTAGTAGTCTCATTTTTAGAGTGAAGATTGTGGGTACTATAAAACTATGGATGCATTGTTTTTAGAGTGAAGATTGTGGGTACTTTGAATTTTGTTGATTTTTATTATGGAAATTTTGTAATGGACAACAAGGGTCAAGGTTCATGAGCTACACAGAAAGAACAAGTTAGATTTGTTGAATTAGCTGAAGGAGCTAAAGGCTGAGTTTGCACTGCTCGAGGTAGCTAGTCACAAGAGGAGCCCCCAACAAGCTCTCAAAGATATAAGTGCTTTTTTTTAATATTCAAATTTTTAGTTTTTCCACATATTGTTGTTTGGTATGGTTTTTTTAATATCTATGGTGTTTAGGGCTTAGTGCAACCATTAGGAGGTTGTGTGTTTCTTAAAGTGGGGTATTCATTTGCATAGCCATTTGGTTTTGAATTGATTTGTTTCTTGTAATAAAGATTGTACCTATTGATTTTGTTTGAGGCTTCAATTTATCTTAGTTTGGTTCTTTTAAAAACCTTATTAATTTGATGCCGAATTATTTTTATTTTCAGCAAAGTGGTAAGGAAATCGACATCACAGACTTTGATGGCAGAGTATTAATTGCTCTATTTTGGTTTGTTTCAATAGATGGCTAAGTATTAACCATTTTTATCCCTTACAACTTACATATGGCAAAGTATTGACCATTTTTATCCCTTACAACTTACAGTAAATTAAGGAAACAGATCTATTGTATGATATGCTTTCCTTACTAGTGGTTTTGTTGTTGTATTTTTGTTACCATACATCTCTATGTAATACAACATCTTTTCCCCTATACGTATGGGGTGATAGATAATCCCAATCATAGTGTTTGATGAGTTTGGGTTTCATGATGTCTGCAGAAGGTGATCTAATGCTTCCTTACCCTGATAATTTGTGTCATGGTGGATTTTGAGGAGCTGGATAGAGATATGCTCACTGTAACCCTCAAATGTTTTGGATTGTATGGGTTTTTTAAGCTTCCGACAGTGTTTTTTTTGGATTTGTGTTTTGAGTGTACAATATTGATTGTTGTACTTTGTATTGGACTGAGTACTTTATTTTGGGGCTAATGCCATCTAGGGACAGGGCATTGATTCTTGACAATTTTTATTAGATGCGTTTATTTAAGCTATAAATATTTTTGCGATGTTTATAAAAAACCTTTATAATTATTTTTATGTCTGAATATTTAGACAGATAGAAGAATAATGCTAATTAAAATAATTTACATTTTGAAATAATGAAGAAGCTATCCAAGAATAATTTGAACACTTACCTACTTCCCTTCTTTCCCTCTTTGTCAATTTTCCTTTCACCAAACTCTGGTTGGTATTACTTGTTGAATATCTATTTTTTGTCAGACTTATGTTGAATGTCACACAGTCTCTATATTCTATGCTAGGCTTAGTGGTTGTTTCTTTTACCACATGCATATGCACTTATAATAAAAAGAGTAATATATTTTAACGACTACACTTATACATTCCAGTACATACATTGATGGTCAATTCTTAAAGACAACACTTCGTAGATAGGAAAAGGATCCACTCACAAGACTCTCACAATGCCTTTCCAAGTGTACTTAAGTGCCCAAGATCCTGTAAAATAATCATCTTTGCTTAAATTCATGAAGTTCACTCCAAGAAATCTAATCTAGTGGCTATGTAGCTAACAAAATGCACCCGTCTCCCATACAATATAAATAAACCGTACTCTTCAGAAATCTTGTGTAAGCACTATAAATAAAATGGAAATCAATAAAACTTGGTAATGTCTTATTTTAATTTGCAGACTAAAACCATGTTCTAAGGTGAGCAAGACGAGAGTTGGTTTGCATGGCTAAAATTCACCACTTACCCATTTCTATATTATCTGAAGCGATAATTTCTAATTGCAACTGAACCAAAATACAAAATAAGCTTCCTTGCTAAGATTAGCACAATACTATAGTGCTAAGTGATTCATTTCCAATCAATAGTCAATCAAATCCTTAAATAATTATGATCTAAGCACAATGGATCTGAAATCTCAAAAAAATGAAGGAACAATTAGCTTGAGAATGTGCCTTTTCCCTTCCTATCACAAACTACAACATAAAGAGAAGCATGTTCCTCCCTGCATCATCCTTCTATAATTACAAGAATAGTATCAATCCTAAAGGTAAACTCAACTAGTTCTGACTTGTCTGGTTTGCCCCTCATTCTCTTTTCATTCAAAAAATACACATTTCCTCACAAAGGAATGTAACTAAAACTCCCTGTACATCACTACACAACCAGGTCAAACAAATCGGCATATCACAAATAATGTAATCTTAGAACCAATAAAAAGAAAATTTCTAAATCCATTCCTAAATGGTGTATATAACACTTCCAAACAATAAAATCCGCAACAATGAATGGAGCAGTACGCAAAATTTATAATAAATGAAGATGAACTGTTCTGCAAGCGTAAAATAAAATGTTCAAAAGAAATGTAGGCTTCCAAAAATTTATAAAGTGAATCCATTACTAGTGCTAGTTATTCATTAAAAATGAGTGACCAGAATTTAGACTTACAGGCTTTGCATTTCTCAAACTTACCAAAGCATGATCAAAGAGGAGTGGAGAGAAATCTAACCATTGATATTTTAAAATTTAATTTCAAGAGGTACAAAAGAAGAGGTCTTGCATAGATACCTTTTTGTAGAAACTATTTACAGTACACAGTCACATTGTGGGAATCAATCCTAAAAACTGGTCCTATAGAGTCCTTAAACCAGTGCAGTTAAAGATCTTTAAACCAACATTCGTGGATCCTTAAGCATCATATGCCACTAAAGAAAGATTTTGAATGACCTGACCTCCACATCAAATCAATCCTCAAATAAATGAAAATAAAACTAACTACTTACAACTACAAAATGGAATTCACGATTACATTAAAATCCAAAATCTCTGGTATTAAAGCAACAAACACATTCACAAAGGATAAGTGTAATAACTATTGCAAATACAAAAGAAATATGGATGTGGGTGTTTTAAGATGAATAAGCTCCCAAAACGTGCATAGAGCCTCTGGCATGTCCAAAACTGTGTGTCCAAGCATAAGCTAGTATGCCAAAAAGACTCCACCTGTATGAATCATGTATTAAGCATGCACACGCATGAAATAAAAGAGGACATACGTGACATTACTTGGTGCATTGAAGACACGTAGAATAGCATATGACGTTAACCATTATCAAGAACGATAGGGAAAATTTTTGCATTTCACTTCAAGAACGATTACAAGAAAAGGGCAAAAGCATAATTATTTAGTTACCAAGCAGTGCTCACGTTAATTATACCATATGGTATTTCAAACACAAGATGTTTGATGGTAAAAATAAGTGGGTCTAACACGTGTTAGTGACATCACCCAAACTTTAAATTAGTTATTATAAACCTAATTGCCAAATTGAATATCAACACACTTGTTATAATTTATATTTAATTTAAATGCATGTATATACATGTATATTTAAAATAACATACACATAATATAATAGCAAAATAAAGTATATGTATAAATATATATATTTTTAAATCTTATGTTTTATAATGTATAAGATGTTTCAATAATTGAATATATCTAACAATATTTGTATAAGTTTATCTATAAAATTTTGCCATATTAGTGTTGTGTGAACAAGACTTTGAAATTGCTACAAAATAATCTTAAGATTATCGAAGTATAAATAGCATCATCATTCGAAAATATTTTGCTGGGAAATTTTGAGATGTTTCCTTTGTCAACATCTTAGGTATATAAAATAGTTTAATTACAACCATTTCTTTAAATACATTTACAAAAAGAAAATGGATGTTGCATGAAAGATGGTAAAAACTTGAGTTCAATTTTATTTTTCATTAGTACTTAATTTTAATTTTTAATTAGTTTAATTATCTATTATGAAGAATTTTTTTATAACAAAAATTAAAGTCTTATCTTTAGTTTTTATTTAATTCAAAATATGATTGTAACTTTTAATATAAGAGTTAAAATTTGAGCTTTACATTTTTAATATAGTTACACTTTTTAGTTCTAATTTTGAGAAGCACGTTTTTTATTTGCACAATATGCATATTTAATAATGTATTTGTAAAATTTCCAAAACTCAAAGGTTAATGGATTCAAAATTTTTATTGTATTGAAGTCATGGATAAAGAATGATTGTATAAATAGTTTGTCCAATTGCCTTTTAATATTAAGTTACAATGACTGTACTTCAATATCCAGCCTCACTCTAATCTTTACCTTTTATTTTTGCCAGTCAAGCAATTAAAACAAAAACAAAAAAGTTAAATTTTGGCCTTGCTAGGTTGTACTAATTTTGTGTACAAATTATAGTTTATGTTGCCAAATAGTTTGACAAGGGTTTGCATATCATACATTTTCTTCAAATTTAAAATATGCTATTGAGCATTGGGGTGCTCTCTACATTTGAGATGCACACCTAGTTCAATCTAGAATATGCTCACAACCATACCAAAGATACAACATGCATTTTCTATGTCTATATAATTTTGCTCATCTCTTGTTAAACAAGTGCCACGTAGTGGCCTGCACTTGCCCTAATATAGTTAAAAATTTTAAATGTAAGGTGGAATTTAAAAAATAAATAATAAAGAGTTAATGAAATACTAAAATTAAATAATATAGCTACTTTTATATTATATATTATATATTAGAAATTGTAATAATTATTTATAGTATATATATTAAAAAAATAATATAGTAAATTTATTTAGAATATATAATAGTTATATATTATAAATAATTGAATTTTTTAATGAAAATAGTATATTTAGAGTAATATTTCATAAATATATTATATTGTAAATTAAAAGACCATTTTAAAATGATATATGAATTATAAATTATCAAACTATGGTAACTATCCGAAAAAAACTAATTTGGGAAACCTTCGAGAAAAAAGGGGTCCTATAAGACCAAATCGATTGAACCAATCATAATTGAAATAAGTAATTTATAGAATATATTTAATTCATAAATAAATATTTAAACTTTACAAATAGTTAAAAAGAAAAAAAATAATGATTTATGATTGATTCATTGGTGTGAAACTAATTCACTATTCGTGCACAACTCAATGCAATAGTATATTGCCTAGGCAAATACAATAAAACATGTTGTGAAAAGGTTGGGAAAATAAAGAAGGACTTTGTTTACCTATTCCTCTCTTTTTAACTCTCCCTCTCTCCATCTCTATTTTCTTATCTCTACTTCTCATAAATTCATAATGCATCAATCTATTACTTTCACATAATCTTAACTCTAGACTTTTGGTTCTTTTGGCATGATTTTCTCATGAATCTAAACCCAGCCCCCTTCCCCCTCCCTCTACCTATACAATAAAAATAAATAAAAATCTAATCTGGTAAGAAAATAGTGATATCTTGTTTCCTTCCCAAGTTGAAGTATTCCCTAATGATGTATAATAGTTTTAAACCATGGGACCGTGGGGCTACGCTCCAGTCCACGTTGTCCATCGGAGCCGTGGATGAGAAGCAATGTTAGAAAAGTTAGGGTTCAAATGGAGGAAGAAAATAGAGTTAGGGTTAGGGTTTCAGATGCCTTTTTATTTCATAGGGAAAGAGGATCAGAAGAAATCTGTGATGGTGTTTGTTAGTTTTAACTTCTGTGGGCAAATTCTTCTTCAGAACGTTACAGCTCCGGCTACTTCAGGAAGTGGTAGGGATGGGCTGTCTGGAAAGATAGTCAGATGACGAACTACTTTCCAGACCCACCCATTCCAACTATTTCGTTAAGTAACTGCATTTGTTTCGTTCTGACTGTCTTGTGTTGTAAGCACTGCAGGAGATGAAGAAAGCTTTGCACGGGTTTGCGAAATCTTATCAGGTTTGTTGCATTGTCATTTTTTATATCTTCTCCAATATAAAATGGAAACGTAGACAAATCTTGCGACAGTGGGGTTATTCTCCATTACACGTTGTCCATCGGAGCCTTGGATGAGAAGCGGTGTTAGAGATAAGGTTTAAGAGAAAAGTAAGGGTTAAACAGAGCTAGGGCTCTAAGCTTAGGGTTAGGGTTTCAGATGTCTTCTTATTGCACAGGGGAAGAGAATCAGAAGACATCTATATTGGCGTTTGTTATTCTTAACCTCTGTCGGCAAGTTGTCCTTAAGAACGTTACAGCTCCGGCTGCTTCAGGAAGTGGTAGAAATGGGCTGTCTGGAAAGGCATTCAGATTGACGAGCTACTATCCGAACCCACCCATTCCAACTATTTTGTTAAGGTACTGCAACTGTTTAGTTCTGAACGTCTTTACTTCTAGGCAGAGCCGGAGTAGGATGTAATGAATAAAGTTTTGCAGTGGTCTGCGAAGCCCTATCAGGTTTTTCCTATTATCATTTTTTTTGAATTCTTTAGTTTTTTCAGTAAAATTTAAACGTAGACAAATCATGTAACCGTAGACAAATCATGTAACCGTGGAGATAGGGTTTGAAAGTAAAGCTTAAGGGTTCAATGTTTAGGATTAGGGTTTCATTTGCCCTTTTACTTCAAGGGCATTGGTGTATATCTTATGGTGTTTGTTAGTTTTAGCTCCTCGGCAATTTATTCTTCAGAACATAGCTACTTCAGGGAATGATAGGATTAGACCGTCCGGAAAGACTGTAGGATTTATGACTACAACCATTCCAACTTTACTATTAAGTAGCCGTGACTGTTTCGTTTCGTCTTTACTTCTAAGCACTGCAGGGGATGGATGATAATGGAGAAAGCTTTCCAGAGGTTTGCGAAATCCTACCAGGTTTATTTTATTGTCAATCTTTTTTATTTGCTTTTCCATTATTTTTCAGTAAAATGGAACAGATCTATGATATAGGTTTGTTCAGATAACCAAATGTTCTGTGGCTTTTTTAATCGTTGAAGGATAGGAGGCTGGGAAGATCCATTATTAGGTTGTTTGGTGAATAGATTGAAGAACCCAAGAGGGAAGGTTAATAGGATTACAGATTAGATTTGTATTTTGTCGTAAAAGCGAGATTTCAGGTTAATGTAGAGTCAGAGAGAGGTTAAGATAAGGAGTTTTGTTGTTTTAAAGATAGTGTTGGAGTTTAGACCGATCGTTTGATGTGATGTAATTTAGAGAGTTTATCATCTCATTGCCATTTAGAAATGGTCTGTCAGATCAGACATTCAAGGGTATACAAGAATTCATTTATATCTTGATTTTGTGATATAACTATACAAGAATTACAACAAATCCGGGTATTGATAACAACGTTCAAAAATTAGGTTATAGGAGTAAAACTTGTAACTGTATTTTAAATCTTATGGTTTTTTTTTCTTTTTTTCCTTTCTTTGTTATGTGGTGGGGTGGGTGTTTTTATGTCAATGTGCCTTTGTAGTTGCACAAAGGCTGAATTTTTTCTTTGGAGAAGAGTGAAGAATGAAGGGGTTTCCATTTTATCAAAGTGTGGGTATAATTGATTTTGATTGTGTGGCTGAGAGACTAGACATTTTACAAGACTTGATCTTAAGTGAGTGCATTTAGAATCATTCAACTTCAGGAGTAGGTTAATTAATTACTTTTTCTTTTTCATCAATTTGCTGATTGTTTCTCTTCTAGGGGAGAAGACCTGTGGTTGAGTGGGTTTCAATAGTTGTGATAGCCATTACTGATTCAATGTTCAAAATTTGACATATTGAACCAATAGTTGAGATTTTAAAGTTGTTAAATCATGTGATGCCACATCAATGTATCAATAAAATGTGATTAAGTGCACAATTATTGGTCTCAATGCTCAATGTTTTTGACAGATTGCACCAATAGTTGAGATTTTAAAGATGTTAAATCTTGTGATTAAAATGTGATTTTAATGGACAAGTATTGTTCTCACAATTTTTTGGGTCTATTTGGACACTTTGGCAAAAAGTATGTTGATTTGAAATCTTAGTTATAAGTAGGGAGTTGTCAACCAGCAAATTGATAATAAAACATGGCTTAATACCCTTGTATTGGTCTTAATTTTTTTTTTAGTCTATTTGGACACCTTGACAAGCACACAAGTATTGGTCTCACTTTTTTTGTGTCTATGTGGATGTCTTGGCAAAAATTATGTTGATGTGGCCTTGAAACCTTATCAAGTTTAAAGATTGGGAATGATTTGAAATTTTCAATTAAGATTATGAAAAAGCAGGAAGTTAGGGTTTAGTTAGGGTTTACTGAAGTGTGACAAATGCAAAGTGCAATTATTAGTATAATCCATATAAAATTACACAATTTCTTTAATTTGTAACATTTTTATTCCTGCCATTAGATATACTAGTTGGTTAATTTTTAGTTGGTATTTAATTAACATAATTTAATGAAATGTTATTGCAACATGGACCCCTCTGTATGTAACTAACATATAAAATTTAGGTAACCTAAAAATTTAGGTAAAGTAAGCTTGAGAGAGATCTATTTTTAAGAAAAAAGAGGTGGACCTTACATATTAACATGTAATTTTTTTTATATAGTATAAAAATATTTGTAACTAATAATAACATTAGAAACAAAATGGTAAACATGAAGAAAAATTATTTATAAAATTTATAAACGAAATGATAAACATAAAGAAAAGTTATTTATAAAATTTATAAATTCTTGTGACTTGTACTAAATAGGAACATTGATTTTGAATGAGTTCACATAATTTATGAGCTATATGAAAAATTTAATAACATTAATATATATAAAATTGATTTCTCATCTATATGAAAATATCTATAAATCATGTACATCGTACATCGACAACTTAGAAAAAAAATTGGAAGATTAATCATTAAGATTTTTACCACATAACAAAGTGAAAAAAAATTACTGAGTTTTATTAAAAAATGTCTTTGATTTAACAATACCCAACATTTTTCATGTAGATTTAATAATATTTAAACATAAGTCACAATACCTAACATTTTTCATGTAGTTTTAATAATATTTAAACACGAGTTGTTAAAGAAACAGCCAAATTTGCAGGCGGCTGACAAATTGATAAGTGCCAATATAATTTTTAATTATTCACAAGAGGTTTTTTTCTGTCAGAGTACTTTTGCTTTTTGGGTTTATATTTCCACCCATTGTAATTTTAAAAAATAGCTAACAACCTCTATTCTGATTTCAGTATTCAGTAAATAAGGTAAAATAAAATTATGTAATTATAAATTATTGTATGTTCAGATGTTTGTTTATATTCAAATATTTACAAAGAAGAAACATAAATAAACTGAAAACTCAAATGAGTTAAATCATAAAGATTAATATAGTTGTCATTTCATGTGACAAGTATATATATAGTTGTCATGTCATGTGAGAGGTAAATAGAATTTCAAATCCCAACGTAAAGAGAGAAGAGAAGCGGCAGTGATGGGTACATGCTTTGGAACTTGCGGTACATTTGTAAGGGTTATGTACGGATACAATATATTCTTAAGTGTTATAAATGTTATAGGGTATGATATAATATTATAATATATATTATTTTAAATTAAAAATATATTTTGTAGTATATTAGTTTTTTTTTGTATTATATATTTTTTGTATTATATATTTTATATATTATATATTTGTCGAGAAGGATTACTCTCGGCGTATTATATATATATAGGTATATATAAGCTAGTGGCAGTCGCGGCGCAACATGGAAGACATTTTCTATTAGGGTTAGGGTTAGGGTGATTTTTACAGTTAGGGTTAGGGTTAGGGTTAGGGTAATTTTTACGGTTAGGGTTAGGGTTAGGGTTAGGGTGATTTTTACGGTTAGGGTTAGGGTTAGGGTCAGGGTTACTTTTATGGTTAGGGTTAGGGTTAGGGTTAGGGTGATTTTTACGGTTAGGGTTAAGGTTAGGGTTAGAGTTAGGGAGATTTTTATAGTTAGGATGTATGGTTATGGGTTAGGATTAGGGTTAGGATTAGGGTTAGGGAGATTTTTTAGTTAGGATTAGGGTTAGGGAGATTTTTTACTTGGATTAGGGTTAGGGTTAGGGTTAGGGTTAGGGAGATTTTTATAGTTAGGATGTATGGTTA
>MU226895.1:1996568-2015801 GCA_018584345.1 Thuja plicata
TTGATGAAAAAAATGATATGCAGTAAAAAGAAACTCTAAACTAATAATTCAATTAGTCTAAATTCAAAGAAAAAAAAGAGCCACTGCTGTGATAAGAGAAACTGGCCAAACCTAGCATTTATAATCTGATATTTATCCCCATTGCTATTGATGGATGACACCTAGAGAAATGATAATATATAGAGGAGCCAAGCAAAATCTACTGTTGTCGATTCTTTTCCACTACCTTAGACAACTCTTCAGTTTCCTTCATAATTTATCGCATTCCATAAGCCACCTTTTCAAATTCCATAAGTTATAAATTCTGCATGTAGCTACGTTTATGTCACTGTTCATTTTGCTATACTTATTGTAACTGCCAGGAATGCCAACCACTTCTTTTTTATGTACACGAAATATTCCTGAGAATATGCCCGTGCTGGGAATTGAGTTTGTGCTCCCATTGTAAGAACGCCTCTCGGCGTAATAAATAAAGTTATTTTAAAAATTTATTATGTATATTATTACACTAAATTATTAATTTAATCTGTTTTATATCTTATTTTATTTTGGTAGGTTCGACTGAAATTGCTTGTGTGACATGTAACAGCTTGGTAATTTCAATGGTTTTCATTTGACATTTTAAGATTATATTAGTTGTAAAAAAATTTAATTTATAAGTAATTTATATAATGTTTTTTTTATATTTTAATATTTTATCAATTTAACTAATTATACATAGTAAGTTTGAAAAATATTGTTAATAGAATAATATCTTTAATTGTAACTATAATTCTTATATGAATAGTAGCAATTCCATTAGTACACTATTCACAAAAAAAAGGTAAGGACAAGGACATACCAAAGTCATAGGATTCAAATGATAGAACTTAGACACCCTAGACACTCAAGCTACCTTAAATTTGAAAACAAATGAAAATCTTTGTTTACATTACATTGATATTTTCTAAATTCATATATTTATAATAAATATTATAGAATTATATATATTACATATTAATAATAAATGATAGTTATTAATAATAAATGTCAAAATCTTAAATTTTATGTACTACCACAAGTTTGTAAATTCATATAGGAAAATAGAAACTCTTTTACAAATTTATATTAAAATTTTTAAAAAATTAAAAATATTATATTCTATCATTTCATACTATTTTAAATAAATTTGTATTTTTGTAATAAATATTATAAAATATAAAGTAAAAAGCATAAGTTTTTAATATCAATGGAGGTGTTTTCAAAAGGTGGAGGTGTTTTCAAAATGAAATGAAGGCATGGGATCAAAAAAATAGGAAGAAAACCTTTCCAAACCCTTGTGTAGTGTAGAAACCTAATGTGCAACCGAACAACATACCGCATTACAATGGTGACAATAGCTCTGGAATAGATGCAACCATAAAGGTTTAAAGGTTTTTTTGACTTGGGTTGGAATTGCAATTGTTACAACATGGTGTGGTGTGAATCTATAAGTTTTTTAGAGTCATGCATTTTTTATGAAATGGGCGGGTAAATGGCCGTCACTTACCAAGATAAGGGATTGGTGTAGTAAAAACTGGGGGCATGCTTTCACTCTGAAAACAATGTCAAATGGCTTTTACTTGGTTAGTGCGCCAATTTCCAAAGATAAAGAATGGGCGTTGAAGAATGGACCTTATCTGATCAATGGTAAAGGCCTATATATATAATAGACTGGTTTCAAAACTTTGATCTTGAGAAAGAGAAAATCAAAGAACTACAGTCTGGGTCAAGCTACCAAACTTACCACATGAATATTGGGGTTTTGAAACACTAAATATTATAGGAAACCATCTAGGAAATTTTATTAGGGTTGAAGAATGTTTACTGGATAATAATCTGTCGGCCTGTCCTAGAATACTCATAATGTGGCAATAAGTGCACCCTTTGCCTGATACTCTGATGATTATAACAAAAAAAGGAGTATGGAAACAAAAACTCATAGTAGAGAACGAGTCTGAATCCCAAAATGACAACCCAGAAGGGCTTACACTATGTGTCAATTCTAACTCCAATAGCAAGGGAAAAGCCAATGTAGAAAATATGATAAATAACAAAGTTATCATAATCACTGAACATAGTGTTATTTCTCAGAAGTCTGAAACAAAGCTTCAACGAAGTATATTATAGAAAAGGGGTGAGTGGATGAAACCCATGTCACATAGATTGACATCACATGGAAGCTTTAAATAGGTTGTTGATTGGATATTGGAAAATGAATGGAAAATAGAGAAGGAAAATCATACCCCAACTTTAGAACTGAATGAAGACATGGAGACAACGCTTAACACAAAAGTGATAGACTCCCCAGTAAATTTTGAAACAAATGTAGGGGCAGAGTAATGATATCAGGACATGGCCTGAACACTCCCCTGAACTCAACCCAGACAAAATGGAATCTTGCACTGTTCCCTCAGATGGGAAAGATAGAACATATAACCCACCATGAGAATTTGGGAAGGCCACATTTGGACAATAACACAACTACCAAATGCTGCATCGACCACGAGCAGTGGTATAACATAATGGATATAACATTGAGTCCCCCAAAGGAGAATGTCATACTTTTAACTCAGCGTTGACAAAGCCCTGGCTCTGATGCTTTTAAACATATCCGCAAACCGAGGTGCTAATAATAGATGATACATCAAATATATATGAGATTTTGGAGGAAGAAGGGTTTAAGGATATTCAGATCTCCCCCATAAGAAACTTGGACAACTCTTTTGAAAATGCTAAAGACATCAGTGGAAAGACGAGTGATTCTGACTGAGAATATTTATCACAATTAGATGAAGGGGAAGATGATGAATTTGACATCCTGGACACATATAATGTGATGAAAGTTTGAACAATTGAACAACACCCTTCTGAAAAATCAAGACCCTCCTTAGGGGAAAAAATGAGAGGAAGAAAATCAAATAAGGTGAAGCTTGCTTTAGCTGGTAATGCAACAAACCAGTGTAAATTGTTAAGTTCGGGGAAGGGCTATGCCCATCCCCGAGAGCCATGCAAATCTTATCATGGAATGTCAGGGGCTGCAATGCGTCTGACAAGATTCACTTGATCAAAAGAGGCTTTGATCAGGTGAAACCAAATCTCATTTTTATACAAGAAACAAAACTACGTGGGGAAGAGATGCAAATTTTTGCTAATAGATTTAGTAGGTGGAAGTGCTTCTTCTCGGAGGCTATTGGGGCCTCAGGGGGATTAAGCATATTGTGGGTAGATGCAACAGTAGAAGTGACAGTCATTGAAAGGAATAGGTCTTGGATATGGATGGAAGTGAGATCAAAACAACTTCTTACAAGATTTTAGCCAATGAACATTTATGGTCCGACCAACCCAACTCTAAAATGAGCTCTATGGCAGGAGCTTTCCAATATTCTTACTCAAAATCCAAAAGAGATCTTCTTAATGGGAGGAGATTTCAATGCAATACTTAATCCAACTAAAAAGAAAGGGGGGATAGGTTGGGCTGGACAAAGCCAGATGGATTTCTTGGCTTTTGTGACAAACAATGGTTTGATTGAGCTAGATCTCAGAAATGGACAATTTACATGGACGAATAGATGCAGTGGTTTCCTTAACATAACAAAAAAGTTATATAGATTTTTACTGGCAGGGAATTGGGCAACAACCAATTGGACTTGTAATGCAGAGATTCTACCACTTACAGGTTCAGACCACTATCCAATTTGTTTGAGGCTATAGGAGGACAAAGCTCTGGACAAAGCATCTTTCAAATTTGAATCCATGTGGCTCAGACATGGATCCTTTCAAGAACATGTTAAAGTCTGGTTGAAGCAGGCACCTATGAGGAGAGGTAATAAGGCTTTTCTTTTATTTAAAAAGTTACAATTCAAGAAAGAACAAATAAAAATTTGGAATAGAGATGCGTTTAAGAATATATTTGCTGAAAAAAAAAACATTGAGAAGGAACTGGATTCCCTACACTCCCTAGTAATAGAAAAGGGAATAAGTGAAACTGATTTCATTGAGGAGAACATACTTATACACTCTAGAGTGAAGCTTTAGCAAGGGAAGAAAATTATTGGTGGCATAAATCTAGAGAGCTTTGGCTCAACGATGGTGATAAGAACACATCTTTCTTTCATAATTCAGTCAAGGTTAGAAGATCTCAGAACAATTTTTTTCCTATACAAGATAGTGATGGAGATTTATTGCAAGACCCAGAGGAGATCAATCAGGAGGCTATCAGACACTTTAGAAACTATTTTTGGGAGGATTATGCTGACCAGAACATAGATTTAGACTTCCTAAATGTCATCCCGGAATGTATCACGACAGAACAAAATAATATGCTAAAACAACCAAGCTCCTTTGAAGAAGTTAAGAGGCCTGTTTTTGATCTAGGCGTAGAGAAAGCTCTGGGACCGGATGATTTTTTTGCAATTTTCTTCCAAAATTTTTGGGACATAGTTGGTTTTGAAGTATTGGAGGTGGTAGAAGAATCAAGATCAAGAGGGTTCATCTTTCAAGATTTTAACAATACCTTCATTGACCTCATCCCAAAAAAGGAGAGAATATGTTTTGGTGATTTTAGACCAATTTTTTTATGCAACACTATTTATAAAATAATTTCAAAGGTGATGACAAATAGACTGAAAGGGGTTTCACAATCGATTATCTTTGAAGAACAAAGTGGGTTCACACCAAATAGATCAATTTGTGAAGGAATTATTGTTTCCTATGAAGTCATACATACTCTTAAACAGAATAAAGAAGAGAAAATGATGGTCAAACTTGACATTAGGAAGGCTTATGATGCAATTAATAGAGTTTTTCTCATTAAAGTTCTCCAATGTTCTGGGTTCTGCAAAGAATGGATACAATGGGTGGAAAGCTACATAAGCACACCACATTTTTCAGTATTAGTTAATGGCATCCCTCAAGGCTTTTTTACATCTAATAAGGGCATTCGACAAGGAAATCCATTATTCCCTTTTCTATTTATAATTATTGCGGAGGCATTAGGAAGATTAATTAGACTGAAAAGACATGAGGGTTTATGGAAGGGGATAAAAATGACAGATGGACTTGAGCCAATAACACATTTACAATTTGCAGATGACACAAATTTAATGAGAGATGCCTCACCTTGGGAAGCTAGAATTATAAAAGGAACTTTGGATACATACAATAAGGCTTCAGGACAATGTGTGAACTGACATAAATTTGAGATATATTTCTTTAATGTTGACATTGAAAAACAAAGGGATATAAGCAGAATTCTAGGCATTAGGGCTGGAAAATTACTGAGTAAATACCTTGGCATTCCTTTATTTAAAGGGGCGTCTAAGGCCATCTTGTGGAAGGATCTTGTTGGAAAATGCTCCAAAAGATCGGAAGGATGGAAGAGCAAGTGGCTCACCTTTGCTGGAAGGATCCTTCTCTTAAAATCAATTATTTGTGCCATTCCAATCTTTTCAATGACGTGTCTAAACATTCCTAAAAAAATCACACAAATAATTGAGCAAAGGATGAGGAAATTTTTATGGAATGGTAAACGTGAGGAAGACAAAATATTTTTGGTTGTATGAAAAAATATCTGTAAATCCAAAGACTGTGGAGGTGTTGGGTTGAGGTTTTGGAGTTTAATGAATGAGGCCCTAGGAACAAAATTAGTATGGACTATTTATCAAAATCCAGACTTACTTTGGGTCAACGTTATCAAGGCTGATTATCTGGATTCATTGGACAATGACATAATTCTTACAACCCCAAACCCACCAAAAGGATCCACAGTGTGGAACTTCATCACAAGTTGTAGATCAACAATCACACCACCTTTCTTGGAAAGTTGGGAATGGTAAAAAAATTAAGTTTTGGGATGATTCATGGAACAGATTTCAGATTCTCTCTTCAAACCCAACATATCATGATTCGAGAAACTTTTTCTCTAATAGATGGGGTGAGAAATTATGTCATTATATGGAATTGAAACATGGACCTTTGGGACCAGAATGAGGGTGGAAAAGCTTAGACAATTTGGATATCAGTGCTCATCAAGCAACAACTATGAAAGAAATTTTTGAACAATGAAGTGTGATTTTAAATCAGAAAGATGATGTGATTAAATGGTGTGCTTCCAAAAGTGGGAATTATTCAGTCAAATGACGATATCAACTTTTAGAGAGACCTACAAAAATGGGGGATTAGCCATCTAAGTTGTTTTGGAGTAAGGAATGTCTTCCCAAAGTAGGAGTTTTTGCATGGCTAGAAATTAAGGAACGAATTTTAGCAGGGGTTAGAAGACAAAAATTTGGAGTATATGGACCGACGAGGTGTCTTTAATGTGAACATGCTGAGGAAGATGTCAATCATTTATTGTTAAATTGTAAGATCACTACATAATCCTGAGATATGCTCATGGGCAAATTGGGTTGGCATGGCACTCTACCTAATACGTTAAAAGATGTCTTCAACTCCTGGCCGAAACCACCAATGAAATCTACTTTCTCATCAGTGTGGATTAACAACCCATCTTTACTCATTTGGGAAATATGGAAAGAGAGAAATCGAAGAATCTTCCAAGACAAATAGGAAGACTTAGATGGATTGAAGCTCAGAACTAACCATGCCATATAGGAAGTTACAAATGCGAGCACATCGAAGATATCAATTACCACCCCTTTCTCTAATATCGATCAACAATTACAGAGAGCATGACCAGGGATGAAATGTAGAACAAGACAGGTAGGACCTGTTGATCATAAGAAACAAAGGATTAGAGATGCAGTGAAATGGATTGCCCCAGAAGAGGGCTGGACAAAGGCTAATTTTAATGGGGCCTCAAAAGGAAACTTGGGGCCTTCTGGGGAAGGTGCTATTCTACGAGACCATAATGGAAATATTCTAGCCTATGGGGCACAGAGGTTATGTGCGGGGACTAATAATGTTGCAGAGGGGAATGTAACACTCTTGGCAGTTAGACTGGGAGTCACCCTTGGTTTCAACAAAATACACTTGGAAGGCGATTCACAAGTTTTAATCAATGCCTTAAAAAATAAACATACTGATGCTTGACACCTTCAACCCATTGTGAATACAATTCTTAGTATGCTGCAAGATTTATCTGGCTTTAAAATAAGTCACACTTATCGTGGGGGAAATACATAGGCCGATATTTTATCTTGAAATAGGATGTTAATTTTGAACATATTGATGAATTGCGGTGGAATAGTTTAACGCCAATGACTAGTTTAAACATAAATTTCAAATTAAAGGCGAGCGAAAGTGGAAGGTGACAAATCAACTAACTGAGGTGGCATGGAGTTTTGGGGTGAACGAAGATGCCTAATCATCGTAGTTGGGAATGATGAGTCAGAATGTTTTAATGATAGGATCGAAAAGGCAATGGCAGCTTGTAATTAATATGATGGGAAAACATGCTTTGGGGAGTGTTAGTCACACGTGGGAGGTAGGTGAAAAATGCCCAAAAAAGACTCAACCTCTCCTGAAATGAATGCAGCTCTGAAAAATATGACAACCTACTGATTGCTTTGGGAGGAAGGAATGAATGCATGTTGCCTTTTTAAGGAAAATCTCATTACTAACATGGGTACCAACTACGACACCTTTATGTTTCCGCTTTGGTTTGTGTTTTTTTCCTTTGTGCAGGTTATTGAATTTTGAGAACGACCAGATTGATGCTAATTTCACAGTGAATTCGAAGAGACAAATGAAGTCTTTTCCAGGAGCAACTAGTAAGGAGAAAATTTCAGGTCTATTAAGGACAAAGACTGAGGCAATGGTCAATTCAGTCATCGATGTTTTAGGGCCGAAATTCCAAGAGTTTAAACTTCACCGTAGAGATAATCTGGCTATTATTTCTATGATAGTAGAATGAGGTCTCGAACTTGGCAAAAACATAAAGGTGGTGAAATGGGTGGCAAAATCGTTATTTGCAAAGGATTTTTTTGACGGGTCTTGACTCAATTCTGGAATGGGCTGTGCCTGGAGTAGGAACATACATCTCCGAGTGCATAGAGGAAGATGGGGAAGCACGTGATTATGGATTAATCTCATTTGTAAGATGGGTAGGAAAAGCGGAAAAGGAGGGTTATAAGTGACAAATCAGAGCCGAATGGGAGATTGTCAAAGCATAGATTCACAAGCAGGAGATTGTGGAAAATGATGCAGATCAAACTCTTCATGGCGCCATCCCATGCAAACCACGAACTTGCAATGCGCGAAGGGCAAGGAAGACGGATGCTGGAATGCCAACCGATTAAGGTAGAAGGAATGTATATGGGTGGTTTTTTGCATAATTTTTTTGAAATCTTGTAGCGGGCCTATGTTTATCAGGGTTAGAAGCATTACACTTATAGTTTATATGATTGTAAAAAGGAAAACATGTATAGGGCTAGGATGTAGGTGTTATATGTCAGTTAGGGTTATAATTCTATTGCAAAATAGAGACAATGTCGCTCGGATGAGAACATGATTTATATGTAAATGGCCGAATGCCCATCGAATGGTTTTTTTGAAGTCAGAACTTTTTGTAAACATTATTATTAATAATAAAATTATCTATTACCGACCAATTTTTTTATTATTATAAAATATTATGTATTAATATTATTAATTAGAATACCATATATTACATATAATACACTTTTACAATTTATTTAGATATAAGATTTTATAAAAATATAGCATGTCAAATGATCCAATAAATATTTAAGCAGTCTTTAAGTATCGCATGGCTAGGATAGTGTGCCCTAGTTGTTTTTCTTGTAAAATTATACTTAGTGTACGTGCTCACGTTAGGAGGGAAGTTTTAGGTGTTGGGGGAGTTAAGGTGTTGATGAGGTGTCTTTCGCCTATTTTATTTATGTTTTTTTCTATATTTTTGTGGTCAGGGTTTGTTTCGTGGTAGGGTTTTTGAAAGGAGTTTTTATACCTATTTTGGCTTCGAGGTTGATGTGTATGTGTAGATTGTTGGAGGTGGAGAGGCATGGTTGCAGGTGGTGGGGCACAAGGTGACTATTTTCTAGGTGTGCATGTGAAGTCTTAAACTTGTTTTATGTGAGTGATGACCCCAAACTTTAGAAAGTGAATGGGTGCGTACGAAAAGTCAAGATCATTCAATTTTGATCATTCCTTCAAAATTGATAATGAAAAATATCTCTTATTGGAGTAACCATTCTCTAATTTGCAAATATTTTTGGATCTATATTTCTTTGTTAGCTTGGGAATCTTGAATCCTTTGTTCCTGGCAGGTCGAGGGTGATATGGAGATTATGCCAACTGTAATTAGTTATTTTATGGTAAATGAGATTTGATGAAAATTATGCTCAAATGTTTTTAGGATAGAACATAATATGATCATTTTCCATTATCTCTTCATATAAGGGATTTGAAAAAATATGAAAGTTTATTTCAAGATCCACTATAGTAAGCGAAACCATGGTCCTCTTAGGTATATGCTCCAACATGGTGTGCAAAAAAAAGGGGTATAAGCGACTTCAAAATTCACTGGCTCTGTTGGATCAGAAATAAATAATGTGGGCTCTGCCTCTTTAGCAAACAATAACTCGTAATCTAAGTATTTAGAAAGAATTTCCCTTTGTCTGATAGACCTCCTTAATCCTTGATTATGAATGGAATCAATACTCTTTTTGTTGATTGTAAATCAATATTGTCACTATTACCAATAGTGTTTCTCTCAATATTACCAAACACACTAGTATGTCTCTACACACCAATATCATGAGTATGCTCCAGAGAGGAGAACATTGGCCAAATTCCAATGGTTTTACCTCTTTCCTCTTCAAACACATTAGAATGTCCACCCACGTCTTACCGAAAAAATCATCATTATGAAACTGATACTGCTGTATGGCATCCAAATCATGGGTCAAATTTGTAAGCTGCATTGAGTTTGCAAGCAAATTGGAGTTTGTGGGCTGTAAGGGAGTGGCATTTTGTGCGGAGAGGGACTCGACAACATTGGTAGGAGAAAAACCAAGTGAACTATCTATGTGCACAAAGCAAGAATTATTAGGTGACGTTGGCTGTAGACTTCCACCAAAGCGCCCTTGGGAAACATCCTGTGACTACCTATGTAGATGACGTAAGGCAGAGATCTTCAGCAGGGAAATGAATGAGAACTATTTTCCCTTAACGTAGGACTATGTATCTTAAAAAGATCATTTCTAGTAGGAGCCACATGTTCTGTGCTACCTGCAACGGTATGTCTTTTCTCTGCTCGTCACTGTAGATCGATATGCATAGGGCAAGTTTCTTCATGCCCATCATGAAACAAGGGACTTTGATTACTAATAGTTACTTCTAGATCAATGTTAGTTGAATTTTGTTCTAATAATGCATGCTAATTTCACCAGATGAATCCTCTGTTGGATGCAAGGGATAAATTCTTGTAACACTGGGTTGAGTAATAACATGCATGATTCCTCCTTGTGTAGATGATTGAAGATTTCCTCCAACATGTGGTGATTGAACATTATTGTTTGTAATGTCCAATAGAGGCACACATTCTTTGAATGGTGTTGCTTGTGTTTGCAGGGATGGGAATGTTTTCTCATTGAAAAAAAACATCTCTACTCTGAGTGATCTTCTTAGCAATTGGATCCCAAAGGAAAAACTTCACCATAACCCACGAAGATACCTTTCTGCGATTTAGGATCCAGTTTTTTCCTCTCTTCTTTTGGAACATGTGCATAGGCTTCACATCCAAATACCTAGAGATGTGAGTAAGAAATCCCCTTTCCCATCCATTCTTCTTGTGGAATACTAAAATCCAAGGGAGATGAATGAATATAATTTATTATATATACTGTTGTATTACATGCCTCAGCCCTGAATTCTTCTCCCAATTCGACATTAGAGAGAATACATGGAGATTTTTCAAGTATTGTTTGGTTTAACCTTTTAGATGCTCCATTCTCTTGAGAATTAAAAGAGACAATTTTAATCATGTGGATACCATTATCCACACAAAAGCTATCAAATTCCAATGAGAAAAACTCTCCTCCATTATCTATTTTTAAGCACTTAATCTTGTGCCCAACAAGAGCTTTGAATTCTTTGAATTTAGAAAAAAATAATGATTTCTTTGAAATCATGTAAATCCAAACTTTCCTTGTATAATCATTTAGAAAAGTAACAAAGTAATTAACCCCTCCAATAGAGGCTACCTCAGTGGGTCTGAAGATGTCAGAATGACCCATCTCCAATGGTGTGTTCTTCTCATGAATGGTCTTCAAGAGGTTGACTTGCTTCTCTTTTTCATAAAGTCAATGCTCACAAAATTACAAATCAATAGATTTCAGACTTGGCAATTGCTCCCTTTTTAGCATAACCTTAAGTCCCTTTTGACTCATGTGTCTGAGCCTTTGATGCCAAAGCTTTGAGTTTCTGTCCACAATTGTCATAGTAGCTCCCACTTCACCATTACTTTCTAGAACATATAAGCTACCAACTCTATCTTCCTTTGCGACCACCAACACTCCCTTGGTTACTTTCCAAGCATTGGGATAAAAGAAAGTATTGTAACCATGAGTGTGAGTGTGGAGATGATAAATGAATATTAGATTTATTTTTAGTTTAGGAACATGAAGAACATCTTTTAATAACCATGTGCCATCACCTTTTAATGAAACAAAATGTCACCTTTCCCAATGATTTCACAAGCTTTATTTTCAGCCAAAACACTTCCAAACTGACCTTCTTGATAGTTTGTGAAAGCTTCCGTGCAAGAATAGGCATGAAAAGAGGCTTCAGAATCAAGCACCCATGAATATTAAGTGGCATCACTTGTTGATAATATTAAAATACTATCATCTTTGTCATAAACGGTATTGGCTTTGTCATCCTGAACTCTTTCTTGTGCCTTTTTATAAGAGCTGCGACAATTTTTCTTTGTGTGACCCAGTTTGCCACTAAACCAACAATCCCCATTTCTTCCCCTAGACTTTGATCTTTTTTCAAATTTAGATCTCCTTTTATTATTGTAATTTATGCCTCTATCATGGATCCTTCATCTTTTTTCAGTACCCACAACATTTAAGGCAGCATCGGGCAAAGGCTCTTCATTCCTTTTTATCATATCTTCTTTGAGAAGAGTAACTACTACATCATCAAAAACTAACTTATTCTTGTTGGACACTGAAGTGCTAATCACTGTCACAACTCCATCCCAACTACTTGGTAAATAACATAACAAGAGAACAAATTTGTTCTCATCATCTTCTATCATACCTATCTAATTTTCTTTGGTAATCAGAGTAATAAACATGTTGAAGTTATTTTCCATGATTCCACCTTCCTTCATCTTGAGTTTTATATAACTTCTTCATGATGAATACTTTATTTGTAGCTGATGCCATTTCATACATGGTTGTAAGTTTGTACCATACCTCGTTTGTTTTCATCTCACCTATGACATTGAAAAGGACATTATTGGACAATGAAAGAAATATTGTCACCCTTGCCTTCTTTTCTAGGATTTCCCAATCTTTATTTGTCATAGTATTTGGTTTCTTTGATTTCCCCTATATAGAAAGTGAAATATCTTGCTTTATTAAGAGTGACTCCATTTGTACTCTCCATAAATTAAAATTCTGTCCTTAGAATTTTTATACCTTTGACTCCTCCATAATTCTAGAAAATCTTCAGTGATTTCCAATCAACTTCATCCAAGCTTTGATAACAATTGTAAGTATGAAAGAGAAAATAAATGAAATATTCAAACAACAAAAAAATATAATGAAATAAAACACAAATATTTATAGTGGTTCGACAACTACCTATATCCAATCTTGAAGCAGGGGAAGATCTTTATTAATCATAGTAAAAAGCATCATGTACAATACAAAAGTTTGAGAATAAATACAACTCCAATTATCCATTCCTTATCCAACAAAGAAGTTGAAGAGCCATAAAAAATTGGAGGGAAAATATAATAAAAATTGTTGGGCTTCACACCCCAACAGGCTGTGCATGCTTCAAATGCCTAGAATTTTATTATTAAAATGTCGTTTTGCATGTTGTAATTATGTTGGCGTATTTCTTGTGCTTGGTATTTTGTGCATGATTTTGTCAATCATTTGGAGGCTTATCTTGATGGTCACATGATAGTTATGACCCTTGCTATTATGTTTTCCTACAATGCACCTGTTATATGCTCTAATTGCTTTTGATAATTTCAACCATTACATTTTCCTTTGTGGTTTTCAATTTCATCCTTCTGTGAGACATCATTTGGGGAACGCAAATCCAATTTACAGTGGCAGCGAAGAAAATTTCCTTTGAGCTTTCCCGAGGATGACATAATATGAAGAGTTTATATGTGGGACAAGAGAAGAATTATGATATAGCAAATGACTAAGTGCTGATTGATTTATTTCATAATTATTTTTTGATGAATTAAAGGAAAACTACAACTTTAAGAGGAAGGGGAAGATGGCTCTACTAGTAAAAGGCATATGACAATAATGAAATAAATCATCAGTAAGCGAGATAATCTTTCACTTCATGGATTTTCACATGTAGGGAGTTTCGTTGGCAAATGAGGAATTGGTATTTGTAAAGTTATGCATCTCCACATCAGAAGTTAGGTGAATACAATAGGGTGGGTAACTCAGTAAAATGTGAAGGTATAATGGAGAGTATTTTTATATATCAGAGGAAAAGTGTATGTGCAATATAACTATTTCCATTCAGGTGGAAATATTTGCAGGGGCATGATATAATTTATGCAAACCTTAAGGTTGGTTTTGAAAGAAGAGTGAAATTCACATCAATAAATGGATACAAATATTAACATGGAGTCAAAGAGAAAATATAATTTTGTTGAGGGAAATATTTTATTTCACAACAACAAAAGGAGGCATTTTATGAGAACAAGGGAAATTTTTTTCATAGAGGTAAAGTGCACTTGCAATTACATAAAAAAATATTTTACCAGAAAGTGGTACAAAATATCAAATTACAAATTGTTCCACATGAATATTACTTTTGCACTAATGTAGAATCATTTTATAGAATATTTTAAATAGGTGAAAATATTGTTAAAAGACTTGAGAAAATATTTGTTATCACCATTAGGGGAATGTCAATGCATGCAATTGCAAATGATGCTTTCATCATTAGAAGTTTATTCATGTGAGAAACAAGGGAAATTAGCAAGGGGCAATAAAAACTAAAGATATTATCATTTCTTGATGCAAAATAAAAGAACAAAACAAAATTGTTATTGCAAGTAAATTATGAGTAAAGAGGAAGGTATCCTAATCATTGAAATTGAGTGTGTAGAATTATGTGACAATGGAAAATAAATCAATTTGCAGAATACGTGTCAAAACATGCTATAACATCTTTTGAATGTATTCATTTTTTTTTTTGAATCATAATAATCAAGAATTTTGATGGTTCTTACAACACATTTGTTGTGTCAAGTGTTTAGTTGAAGGCTCATATTCAAAGAACATGTTAAATCTTACTTTTAGGGATATTGAAACCTCTCTTTATCTCCTCCTTTTATAGCTTGTAAGTCTCTTAGAAGCATCATTAATAAAATATAAAGTATGCTTTAATTTACAAGTTTTGAATCAGGGGTAGACGAGGTTGAACCTTTTTGAGCTACAAATTAATTTTTAAAGCTCATCATTTTAATATCCCAATCCTTGTTAAGAATTTCCCTTAAAAAATGTTGAAGGATTTTTAAGGTTGAGTGTTAATAGTCGGGCGTCAATAGGATTGTGAAAACCTTGCCAGGCTTGGACAATAGTTTTAAAAATTTTTGTGACAGCTGACATAAAAGGAGGACTAAACTGTTTAAATTTTGAAAGTAGCACATCATTAAAATAAAAAAAAAGTTTTTTGAAGCTTTTTAAGATACCAACATTGTTATGGAAACCATGTTGGGTTTTGATATAGTTTTGAGAACAAAGTAAAGGCTAACATAAAAGAAAAGACTTGAAAAATATTTAAAGTGACAAGTTTTTAAATAAAATTTAAGAAATTTTTGATAAACTTGTCGAAGATAGAAAGGGTTGTGGAAACCTTGTCAACTCTTGATGGTGGTTTTGAAACTGCTAGAAAATATTGAAAACATGAAACTTTATGAGTATTGACATGTTTGTTTTTGATTAAGTAAAACATGTTTTAAAGGGTGCCTGAAACCCATTACAAAGCTCAAGATAGGAACATACGCCTAGACAAAAAACATCAGGACCAAAAAGCGAGACAGACCACAACTAAAAACAAAACTAAAACTAAACTACTAAAAAGAAAACATCATAGAGGGACAGCCAGAAGAGCCATGGAAAATAGTTAGGAGATATTCCTGAGCAGGCTAGCTGCTTTGGACTCGAGGATATCCATCTTTTCTGCAGATTCCTTTATCTTGTGGAGATCTGTCAGATCTTCATGCTCTTTCTTCTTCTTTGAATTGGCCCTAGTCCTCTTTCCGGGTCCCTCTTCTGGCTTATGCTCTTTTTCCTCACTAGTTTTGGCCACGTCTATTCCCTCAGGTTTTTCTTCCATTTTTTCAATGAGAATTTTGATATGCTCATTGGAGGCTTTCAAGATGTTGAAGCTCTGCTTCGTGATGTTCTTAAGAGTCGCCTCAAAACTCAACATTTCCCCCCCCATCTTTCTGATCTTGGTACCCAACCACTTCTATTCCTCAGCAACACTATCACCATTGTTGTTGTCTATCCCATTAATTGTGTTCTTGAGCTCCCCCACTTCATGGAATAACCATTTGATAGAACTGTAGTTATCCAACATTCTATTCCTAACGTTGTTGAGAAGGTCGAGCTCCATTTCCCTCGTGTTATCACTGAGAACCACCATAGCTGGGTCAATAAACTCCTCTAGCTAAATCCTGCCATCCTTAACTTTGATAACTTTGGGACTAATGACATCCCTGGTTATCCCCATTATGGAAGTCTTAACATCAAAGTTATGCCACACCGTATTCCTCCCCTTCGCCGAGACATAACAACAATATTCGTTGTGCTAACCTTTCTCTTTCATCGAGTTGTGGGGATTGGAGAACTAGGGAGAGAAATTTTCCTGGTTATTACCATCATGATCATCATGGAGGTTTTCTTGAGCCTTGTAATGAGATCCAGGGGTGTTTCTATGAGTCTGGTCATCAGGAGTCTTCCAGCTTGTGCTTTCTCCCCTATTCTTGCTCTTTTTATTTTGGTACTTCACCATAGCAGTCTCCTTTTTCTTTTTACCTTTGCCACTAGATATCTCTTCCTCATAATATGTATTCATCCCTTCCTCATTGTTGTTATACTCCTCCTCAGAAGAGATCACAATATTAGTATGTTTCTTGGAGGGTGTCACTGCTTTCTCTTTTTTGACAGTGTGTATACTTGTCGTTCTCTTCTTAGAAGAGGAGCCCAGATTATTCTTCTTAGTGTCACAATCCTCCTGATCCTCCGAGTGCAAACCCTCACTATCTTCTGTATCTGAGGGGACATAATCAGAGCCATTGACATCCATTTTGTCCTCTTTATTAGCAACCTCCTTCCCCATAATTTGGGCTTTAAATTACTCATAAATCAAGAGTAAAATCCCCTCATCCAGAGTAGGATTTAAAATAGCCTTGTCTCTATAACCATTAATATTTTTGTTGATAGAAGTGTATAAGTAGAACGGGATAGAAACCTACATACCATGTCTAAAGTGGTTCATGAGGACGAAGTGATAGGTTTTGATCCTATCAAACCTGGTATCCAATGTGACATAAGGATGATGGCCCTCAGGAAAAATATCCCCAACACTTTTATCCCTTCTAATTGATAATAAGTCCCAACTTTGATGAGCGCTTTCTTCTCTTCCTCGTCCCTCATGAAGTTATTGACTGTAGAGTCTGAAATTTTAATCCTTGTAAAATTTCTTACCCACAGTGGGGATGCCAGTAACAGTGGAGATAACTTCCTCAGTGACTGTAAATTCCCTCCCATCAATCACCACACTTCCCTCATCCCAACTTTTCACAAACATTTTGGTCACCGACGACTTCCCACCATGAATCCTTTCTATAAAATTTGAAATTCCCCCTTTCTGTAGGAAATTCTAGACCTTAGTTGGTCTCCTTTATTTCTCACTATCATTAGGGGGATCCATTTTGTGTCTTTTTCCAACCATTGCAAGAATATGGCTCAATCTAGCGTAATGGTGATTTAGCTTACAACTTAACAAACACTTTCTCTCCAAGTATCCAGATAGTTCTACTGAAATGCCAAAAAAGGTAGGTTTTAACTTTGTGAATGGACACCCATAAATCTTGCAAATGGGACTTGGAGTCATTACCCTTCCTGCCAATCCTCTACTTCCCATTTATGGGAAAATCGTTATGAAATATAGCATTAACTTTCATGATTTATAATTTTCATTCCTTCCTTTCCCTGGATTCTGTCATACTCAACTAAATCCTTTACCTCACGTGGGATGTCTCCTCCATGAAGCCATAAGACCAGAGTGTCACTTTTCACTACCAGGTTGGCACACCAATCATCAACCTGGTTGGCTTCCTTGTACATGTGGGATATGTGTATCTTCTTAAAGGTATTCAAGAGATTACATGTTTCTTCAATCATATTAGAAATAGTCCAAGATGGTGGGTGTAAATTGTTAAGAAAATTAATAATGTTGCTAGAGTCTCCTTCTAGCCAAAGGTTTTTGATCCCAATATCATGGGCTAATTTGGTGACTTGGAGGGCCACATTGGCTTCTGCAAAGTGGTTGGTTTGGGTGCCAAGTGGAAGGATGACAAAAAAAAAACCCATACCATAGCAATTTTTTATCACACCACCACTTCCCGCCTTTCCTGGATTTCCCTTGGTAGTGCAATCAAAGTTGGCCTTAGACCAGCCTTCTGGGGGATAGGTCCAGGTACAAGTTTGTCTTTTTTTTTTGTTCTTCTTAGGTTCACCATAGTTGTCTTTTCCTGCAAAATGGTTAGTACCACAACATGAAGCAAAATTTTCCATTAGAGCATGGTGGATCTTTAAAAAAATGATTTTGGGAGGAGCACAACTATCCCTAAAGATACAGTTGTTACACTCTTTCCAAACTCCCAAACACATGTGAGGGAGATCCTAGGTCTAGGTTTTGTGACAATTAATGTGCTTGAAAGGTAGGGACCATTGGGAGGAAAGTGATGAACTATAAATGATTGAATTTTTGAAGATGAAAAAGTTGATGATCACCGAGATGCAAAAGGTAAATGAAAGACATTAAATCAGTTAATGAATTATATTGTCATTTCTGTCAACTTGATATGGTATGATTGCTCATACACATATTATCACAACACTTAAAGATCTGAAGAGACAAAGTTTTTGTCGTTGATAATCATGTACACCGAGTGACAGTAAACCCTGCGTGACAGTGAACCCCGAGCATAGAAATCCACAGTGTTACCCAATGGACAGTGTTACCCGAGCAAGTGATACCCAAGAAAGCATTACCGAGCTAACTGCAGTTGTCACCGAACAAAACTGAAGTTGATGCCCGAGCTATCTACAGTAGTCACCGAGCACAACTGAAGTGTTGACCGACAGGAATTGAAGTTTGGATAAAACAAAACAACTTAGCTGACAGAGATAATTATAGAGTTAACTATTTGATTACTTTGTTTTCATCAATCAGTTAAAATCTAAAGATAAGAATGATATTTAAAGCATGTTTTATTCCACAAAACAAGGAGAGTTTACAGATTAAAACTAAAGAAAGTACGATGAGCTTTACGGATCAAGAAGTGATCAATGAAGAAAACAAGAAGGACAAGTAATGGTGAAATAATGTCTATATAAAGAGACAAGTAATTCATTATCAAAAGAGAAATGCTGAAGAAAATTCTAGTGAAGATAGAAGTCTTCATACAGATCTGATCATACAAGCTGAAGAACAGAGCTAAGAATTCTGCAGACACCGAGCAACAAAGAAGCAACAACATTCACCGAGCAGAAAGAAGTGGAGCAAAGGAATTGAAGAGAACATTGATCAAAAGAGGTATTATGAGATTACAATAGATCTAAACATTTGCAAGATTAAGTTATATTTATGAACAGATCATATATTGTTTTAGTTTAACCATTGATTCAAAAAATCTCTTAACAGAGTAGGATTTAACCATCCTTTATATATTGAGATACATCCCAAGGAGTATCAAAAGGTTTTCATGTTGACAACATAGTG
>MU226895.1:2027203-2048806 GCA_018584345.1 Thuja plicata
TTCAATGAAGGTCCATATACATCAAATCATAAAACACCTTCTCAGATTATTTGAGAGACATCTCCCCTTTGAATTATCTCCCCACTAAGGATGGTTCAAATGGAAATGTAACATTGATTATTATTCTCATTCCACAATGTACAATTCCCACTCTTATATCATTGAACAATTCTCATGTCTTCTTATGAAATGACTTGATTTATCAAAAAGAGGTGACACTCTATAATTGATTCTTTCTTTCTAGAAAGAGATACCCTTCCTTGAATTCATGCTTCTTTGTTAATGCTTGACCACGATCATAACAAATTAATATATCTCTTTAATGAAAGTCACTTTCAGGAATTTCACATAGACCCGTACACATTCCATCATAACGTTTGAATCCAAGGATTTCTCTCTATTCGCTTAAGTGAGATTCTCTGAAATTAGTTTTTCACCCACATACCCAAATTTAGAAAAATCCAATGGTGGATTTTTGAGATATGATCCTTTTACTGAGACTATATTTTTTGAGACAGTCACACATTCACCATCGACAAATTACTCTCTTACATTTGCACTCTGGCACTGATACCATGTTAAGTTTTAGGATAGCTCCAAATGTAATAACACTCTATGTTATATGTGTTTTCCAAATGCATCATTTCTCTTTCATTTCTATTGGGAATGAGGATAGGAGAGACATGTCCCTTCATGGGACATGTCTATTCATTTTTATTTATAAGAAAGGACACGTCTCTTCCCATTAATTACAATTTAATCAATCGTATAATGTTTCATCAATCAATTATTAATTAAGAATAATATAATAATTTAATATTAAATATTAAATTTCATATGATTAATAATAATATAACATATATATTATATTATTATTAATCAACATATATTATATGTATTCTAATGATCATATGACTGAAGCTACAAACATTAACAAAGATGAATAACTTTGACAACAATGTCTTACCAACAATTGAGTCCACATTCAAATCTTCTTTGAAAAGAAGTAAATCAAGTCATAAACACACTATGAGAAATGATAGTGAAAGTGATAGTGATGACTAAGAACTTGATAAAATTGAAGCACTGATGGCTAGAAGATTGCAGAGAGGCAAAGGTAGATACAAAGGTAAATTACTATTGGTATGTTTTAACTGTAAAGAGATTGGACACTTTTCTGCTAGATGTCCTAACAAAAGAAAAGAAGACAAAAATAATGACAGATCATATGAAAAGAAGTTTGATAGAGGTGATGACAAAGATTACTGGAGCAACCAACAATCTGAAAGAAGAGACAACCGAGACTACAAGGACAAAGGGAAGAAAACTTGTTACCTGGCTGAGAACAAAGCTGAAAATATTGACACCGAATCTAATGAAGATATTGAGGTGGTATTTGTTGCTATGAAGGATGATTCAGAAAAAGAGGAAAGGTATGTTGAAACTGCACTCATATCTAAGGTTAGTAAGAATAATGTCTAGATTATTGATAGTGGCTGTACTCACTACATGACTGGAGATAAGGAAAAATTTGAAACTTTTGAATATTATAATGGTGGATTAGTAAGAATGGGTAATGACTCACCTTGTCTAGTTGAAGGTAAAGGAAACATAATGTTGAATAATTTGATCAGATGTGAAAATGTATATTGGGTGAAAGGACTTAACAATAATCTATTGAGTGTTTCACTTCTGAATAACACATGACACCGAGTTGCATTTGAGAACAAAAAGGCAAAGATCTTTAATGAATTAGGAAGGTTGATAGGAACTGCTGAAAAGACAAAAGGTAACCTATTCTATCTTGATGATATTAATACCACTTGTTTAATGGATTAAAATGAAAACATATGGTTGTGGCATAAATGTTATGTCATGTGAATTTTGACAACATGGTTAGGATAAGCAATAAAAGGAGAGTAAGAGGCTTACCGAGCATGTCAAAGCCTGACCATGTCATGTGTAAGAATTGTAAAAAGGGTAAAATGAAAAATTCTAGTTTCAAGAGAAAAACCTACACATCAAATGCTATTCTAGATTTAGTCCATACTGACTTATGTGGAACAATGAGAACAACAAGATACTATAGTGATAGATACTTCATTCTCTTTGTTGATGATTATTGTAGAATGATGACTATTATTTTCTTAAAAGAGAAATCAAAAGCATTCAAGATGTTTAAATGGTATAAAGCTATAGTGGAAAAACAAAGTGGAAAGGAACTAAAATTTCTAAGATCAGATAGAGGAGGATAATTTATTTATGATAAATTCACTAACTTTTGTAATGAGCATGGAATTCAAAGACAAGTTTCTGCACCGAGAAAACCACAAAAAAATGGGATTGTTGAAAGAAGGAACATATCCATTATTGATTGTGCCAAAACACCGATGATTGAAAAAGGCATCACACAAACATTCTGGAGAGAAGCTGTCAGTACTACTGTCTACACATTAAACTGAGTTTAATTGAAGAAAGACACCAATAAGACACCTTATGAGCTATGGTATGGATACACACCCAATGTAAGTTACTTCAAAATTTTTGGAAGTCAATGTTATATTTTGAAATATGATAGAAATGGAAAACTTGAATCCAAATGTGAAGAAGGAATATTTCTAGGGTATTCTACCAAAAGCAAGGTTTATAAATGTCTTAACAAATCCTCTAACAAAATCATTGAAAGTGCAAATGTCAAAGTGGATGAATTTGCTGAGAAAAATGATGAGGAAAGAAGAAAGGAACCATAGGACTACAACATGTTTGTCTATAGTGAAGAACAAAACACTCTTCCTAAGCAAAAATGTATTTCTCTCGAGTGACAAAACAATGCACCTGAGCATCAGGCTACAAACACCAAAAATTAGGAAATTGCTCAAAATGATGTATCGTGCGATAAAGATCAAAATGAAGGTCAAGATGATGAACAAAATGATGAACAAAGAGCTGAACCGGTACTTGCGAAGTATGTTAGAATACACCATCCACAGAACTAGATCATAAGAGACAAAAGGGCTAGAATGAGAACAAGAAGTAAGTCACTGAACACTAGATGTTTAATTTGTGATTTTGAGCCTAAATATGTTAATACTGCACTTGAAAATGAAGAATGGGTCAGTGATATGAATGAAGAGATAGAGAAGATTGAGAAGAATAGAACATGGACATTAATTCCTAGATCAGATGACAAGAATGTCATTGGTACCAAATGGATATTCAGAAACAAGCAAAATGAGAATGGAGAAGTCACAAGGAACAAAGAAAGACTAGTATGCAAAGGGTATGCACAAGAAGAAGATATTGAATATGGAGAAACCTTTGCACCCATTGCTAGAATAGGAGTCATAATTCTAATTTCTTATGCTGCGAACAAAGGATTCAAGGTATACCAAATGGATGTCAAATCTGCATTCCTAAATGGAATACTAGAAGAATAAGTATACATTGAACAACCAGAAGGGTTTGTTGATCCTAACAAGAGAAACATGGTTTTTAGACTACACAAAGTCTTGTATCTATTAAAACAAGCACCAAGAGCATGGTATGGAAGACTTCCCTCCTATCTCATAAGTATTGGATTTGTAAGAAAAAGTGATAACAATAATCTGTATTTAAAAGAAGATACTGATGATAACATTCTGATTACTGAAATATTTGTTGATGATATCATATTTGGAGGTAACGATATGTTATGAAAATCATTTTCTTCTAAAATGAGAAAAGAGTTTGAGATGTCAATGTTGGGGAGATCAATTTCTTTCTTTGTCTACAAATTCTTCAACAGGATGCATGCATCTACACCACACAATCCAAATACATCAAGGAAGTTCTCAAGATATTCAAGATGGAGGACTCCAAGCCAGTTGGAACACCTATGGAAACCAGATGCAAGATGACATAGGAAGACAAGTCAACCGAGGTAAATTAGACCCTATATAGATCTATGATTGGAAAACTCATGTATGTTGTACATACTAGACCAGATATAGCACATGCGTTTGGAATAGTTGCAAGATTCTCTGCTAATCCCAAGGAATCACACATGACTGTTTTCAAAACAATTATGAGATATCTAAATAATACCGAAGACTATGGTCTGTGGTATAAAAGAGAAGGCAAATTTGAGCTTCAAGTCTATACAAATGCTGATTGGGCTAGAAACATAGATGATAGAAAGAGAACAATAGAAGGAAAATTCTTTATGAGTGACAGACTTGTCACATGGATAAGTAAGAAGCAAGGATGCATCTCACAATCCATTGCAAAAGTAGAATATGTGGATGCTACTGCAAATTTCTCTAACATTGCATGGATCAAAAAATTAATGGAAGGTATGAATATGAAAATTATTGAACCAGTAATTATCTATTGTGATAATACAAGTGCAATAAACATTTCAAAGAACCCTGTCATGCATGCTAAGACAAAGCATATTTCTATCAAGTATCATTACTTAAGAGAACAAGTGCAAGACAAAGAGGTGATACTAGAATATGTTCAATCCAAGGAATAATTAGCACACATATTTACAAAGCCATTGCCAAAAGATACATTTGAGTACTTGAGAAAGAGACTAGGGGTACAACCCTTGTCTATTGGTCACTAAGATGACTAGGAGGCTGCATCAGCCTACACATTATCAGAAGATCAATCATGTTGATGCAAGCTAAAAATAGACTGCAATGATATATCAGTACACAGAAAGGTACTTATCTACACTGAACACCAGAGTTATTGTATTGCTGATGGCGAGGAAATTCAAGGAATATATTATAGAAAAGGGGTATAATTTGACATTGATGTCAAAGGGAGAGATGTACTTAATGAACGAGAGATGTTGTACTTAATGAAGGAGATATGTACTTAATGAATATGGAGAGAAGTATTCAATGAAATATACTGCTATCAAAGGGAAAAGAGATATGAAATCTCTATCATAATCATCCATCAAGGAGAGGAAAAGTCAAAGGGAGAGAAAACATCAGAGAAAGATTCAAAGAAACATCCATCTAAGGGAGAGAATTGAAAAAGTTAATCACTAGATATCTATCCAGAAAAGGGAGAAGAGATTCTACAACAAAGATAGATACAGAATCAGAAGTTGCTACATCTATCTAGTGAAGGGAATGAAGAATGAAGGGAGTACTCTGCAAGAATCAAAGCTAAGCTAGAAGAGCTTATCGAGAGTCAGCCATTTGTATATGCTATAGAAAAATAAGGTTGGTAGAGATTGATGAACTAGAAATGATATATTTCATATTATATTAGTAGTATGTAGTATGTTGCCATCAATGCCAAAGGGAGAGATTGATGAACTATAACTGATTGAATGTTTGAAGATGATAAAGTTGATGATCACTGAGATGCAGAAGGTAAATGCAAGACATTAAATCAGTTAATGTATTGTATTGTCATTGATGTCAACTTTATATGGTATGATTTCTCATACACATATTTTCATAACACTTAAAGATCTGAAGAGACACAATTTTTGTCATCGGTAATCATGTACACCAAGTGACAGTAAACCTCGAGTGATAGTGAACACCGAGCATATAAATTCATAGTGTTACCCGACAGACAGTGTTACCCAAGGAAGTGATACCCGATCAAGCATTACCGAGCTAACTGCAATTGTCACCAAACAAAATTGAAGTTGATGCCCGAGCTATCTATAGTAGTCACCAAGCACAACTGAAGTGTTGATCGACGGGAACTGAAGTTAGGATATGACAAAAAAACTTAGTTGGCAGAGCTAATTATAGAGTTAACTGTTTGATTACTTTGTTTTCATCGATCAGTTAAAAGCTAAATATAAGAAGGAGATTTAAAGCATGTTTTATTCCAGAAAACAAGGAGAGTTTTACAGATTAAAACTAAAGCAAGCATGGCGAGCTTTACAGATCAAGAAGTGATCAATGAAGAAAATAAGAAGGACAAGAAATGGTGAAATCATGTCTATATAAAGAGACAAGTAATTCATTATCAAAAGAGAAATGTTGAAGAGAATTCTGGTGAAGATAGAAGTCTTCATAGAGATCTGATCATACAAGTTGAAGAACAGAGCTAAGAATTCTGCAGACACTGAGCAACAACATTCACCGAGCATACATAAGTGGAGCAAAGAAATTGAAGAGAACATTGATTAGAAGAGGTATTATGAGCTTATAATAGATCTGAACATGTGCAAGATTAAGTTGTATTTATGAACAGATCATATACTGTTTCAGTTTAACCATTGATTTAGAAAATCTCTTAAAAGAGTAGTATTTAACCATCCTTTATATATTGAGATACATAAAGATTTTGATGTTCACAACATAGTGAATGCTAGGTCAAGTGATAAATTGTTAGTGATAAATCCTCTAACAAGGTCACACTTAATAGTGTGCTTGTAACCTTTAACATGGTTGGCTCTTCACTGAGCTCACTTTAGAAGAGTAAAAATTTTGGGTTACCGATCCCAAGTGGTTTTCCCCTAACAGGGTTTTCACGTTAAAAATACATGCGTCAAATGTGTATATGGTTCATTTCTTTGATGTTTTTCTTTACACATTACTAAAACATGATTGATCGGTAAACACTAAGTTATTTACTGTATTTCGATAAAGGTTAAGAAAAGATAGACTGCTATTCGGTAAAGCTTAAGGAAAGGACAAAAAGTATAAGCACTGAGCAGTATATAAATATTAGATTTACAAAAGGCATACATCTTGTAGGACTGAAGATAACTAGAGGTTTTATATCTGTGGGATAAAGTTTTGGGTTGATTTATTGGATTAATTTTTGAGGCCACTAATTCACCCCCCCTCTTAGTTATTCTAACAAAAAGGGCCTGGATAGAGGAGGGAAAGCACCATTGCAACCCAAAAGTAGAGAGGAGGGACTACAAGAAAACACTTACAGAGGGGCAATGAATAAACAGGTGATCCACAGTCTCAGCTTGACACTTACAAAGGACACACCTATTGGGAATTGGTAGGCCTCTCTTTAAAAGGTTATAAATAGTAAAGATGCGATTGTGAAGCAAAAGCCAGAAGAAGACATTAATTTTGGGAATAAGGCTAGGGGACCAGGCTTTAGCCCAAATAGGCTTGGCTTCCATCTGCATTTGGAGAGAGTAGGCATAAGCTACCAAGAAGGCTCCATTAGGGGACCCTTCCTAGATCATGACATCCTGATTAGGGGATAAAGAAACCACATTCAGAGCAATCATAAGGGAAGTCAAATCCTAAGAGATAGAGGGAAGGTCCACCCAAGCATTCCCCACTTTATAGTTACAGACCCAGGAGCCAAATTATTGGTTACACTCGTCCATCCACATTTTTTAAGGCTCACAGTCCTTCAAAGGACCAAGCTGAAGCCAATTGTCTTTGTAGAAGTTTATGGTTTGACCATTACCGATTTTCCATTTTGCTTTAGATTTGGCTATCTCTTTAGCATTGAAGAAGCCATTCCAGATGAAAGAGCCTTTTAGGATATCATCACAACCAAAGAAATAATAAATAGAATCATTAGAAAGATACTTATCTTCAAAAATGTCTCTCCCTTCCCCCTTTCCATGGAAGATGCGCTATATCTATTTCAGTTGGAGATCTTTGTTGAAAGTCCTGATTCTCCTTATCCCAAGACCTCCAACACTTTTAGGGAGATAAAATTTGTCCCAAGCAATCAAAATAAATCTCTTATGCTCGCGAGTCCCTAACCAAAGAAATCTTCTTTGAATTTTTTCCATTGCCTCTGCTATTTTTCTAGGTATCGAGAAGAGGCTTAAGACATAGGTAGGAAGGTTTTGTAGAGTAGATTTGACCAACTGGATTTTTCCCGCTTGACTGAGAGTGATCCCCTTCTAACTTGCCAGTTTCCTATTGAATCTATCAATGATATTGTTCCAGAACTCATCAGGGGGCTTAACACCCAGAAGACCCAAGTAATTTGAGGGAAGGGAGCTAATGCCATATCCCAAGATATTCACTATTCTCCTCTCTTTCCTCAGGGGTATGGAACTCTTATTCAAGTTGATGGATTTTCCAGCAGCTCTAGTGTAAGAGTTAAGCAAGTTTTTAACCACTCTAGCTTCTCTCACCGAAGCCTCCCTGCCTAAAATGGTATCATATACAAATTGTTGGTGAGTGAAAATCGTGTTTCCAAAGGACGCTCTAATGCATTTCAATTCCCCAATCTTCCTTTTTTCCATAATCAATCTCCCAAGGCACTCAACCAAAACAATGAAGAGAATGGGAGACAAGGGGGTCTCCTTGTCTCAATTCCCTTGAAGCTTTGAAGAAAGAGGATGGAGAACCATTGACCAGAACCGCCAGTGAAGGAGATGATATGAGTTGATGAATGATCTTGCATGTGGTAAAGTTGAAACCAAAATCTCCAAGCACCTTTAGTAGGAAGGACCAGTCAAAACGATCGTAGGCCTTAGACAAGTCAAGCTTGAAAAGGAATCCTTCCCTCTTACTAGTATCTAAGGAGTGGATCACTTTATGCACCACCATGATGGAATCAAGAATATATCTTCCCGAAACAAACCCTTACTGTTGGTGAGAAATGATAGAGGGGAGAACCTTAAGAATTCTGATGGTGATGACTCTAGATATTATCTTGTAGAAATAATTGCATAAGCTTATGGGTCTGAAGAGCTCCATAGAATTTGCCCTTGAGAATTTTGGGATAAGAGCCAGGAATGTAGCATTAAGTTCTTTAAGAAGGTTTTTGGATCCTTAGAATTCCTCTACCGCTTTGACCACATCAAATTTAACCACTTTCCAGTACCTTTGGAAGAAAAAAATTGGGAAACCGTCTTGTCCCGGGGCCTTATCTCTGGGAAGAGACTCCAGGGATTTTTTAACTTCTTCCATAGATTAGGAAAAGAAAAAAAAAATTGTTTTGATCTTTCGAGATGATTTTGGGTATGTTGCTCAGGTTGTCCTCCTGTTCCTCCTCAGAGACCTCATGGTATTTTGAGAGAAGGGAAGAGAAAAAATCAATTGCTTCATTAGTTATGTCATTGTCATTCTAAAAGATTTGATTCCCCCTCTTTATGCTAATGATCCTGTTGGCAACCCTATGTTTCACTGTGGACAAGTGGAAGAGCCTAGTATTTTGGTCTCCCTCCCTTAACCATATGGATCTTGATCTCTGCTTCCATAAAAGTTCCTCCTTCCCTATAACATTGTGGTACTCTGATAGTAGGTTTTTTTCTTTGTGCAATCTGTACTCATCATACCCTTCTCTCTGGATTTCCTCTTGGAATTTATTTAGATCCATTATAGCATTCTCTTTGGAGGAGAAGGTATCACCAAAATCTTTCTTATTCCATTGCTTGATATTTATCTTGATGTTTCTATGTTTTTTAGCCACTCTGAACATTGTCGAGCCTTTTATATCAATATTCCACCATTCCTTAATTTTGTTAGTCAGATTAGGATGAGTGGTCCACATCTTCTCGACTTGAAGCGGAAGTTTCTTTTCTTAATAAGTGGGTCCAAAGAGAGAGACAAGGGTGAGTGGTCTGACCCAATCCTCACCAAGGCTAATAATTTATTGTTGTAGGAATTTAGCTAATCAACAGTGATCAAAGCTCTGTCCAGCCGGACTTGGATGTACTCTTTCCCAATTCTCCTGTTAGTCCAAATAAAGCTCACACCCTGAAGGTCCACATCTAAGAGGGCTTGATCATTTATGATGTCCATAAGATCTTGCCTGCTTTTCAAGTTTGGATTGATGCCTCCCTATTTTTCTCCTTCTTTAAGGGGGGTATTAAAATCTACCATAATTAATCCCTTATAGAGATAAAAAATGGATGCTATGCTTCTAAGATTTTCCCAATAAGATCTTCTACCTCTTCTTAGAGTTAGGAGCATAGATATTCATAATATACTAGCTATCATTATCCTTTGTGTTAGTGAAATTCAGAAGTAAAAAATTACCTTCTTCGTGGATGACTTCAGCCTTCAGGTGAGAGGAGTTCTACAAATTCATTAGACCTCTAGAGGCTCCATCAGAGCTAGTAGCAATCATTTCCATTATTTTACATAATTTAATGCACTCTAGTTTTTCCTTCTTCATCTTAGTTTCTTGGATTAACATAATATCTGGTCTATGATCCCTTATCATATTCCTAATAACATCATGCTTATGTGGACCATTAAGCCCATAGATATTCCAAGAGATTAGCTTCATTTCTTTCTGGATGTGCATGCTTCCTGGAAGGTCTTTTGGGTTCCATCCACTATATTCTTGCTGGCCTCTTCTTGTCGGATTTTTCTCACTTTCTTTCTCCCTGGAGTTTTCAATTTGACCCCCACTTCGGCTTTAATCCTGCTCCTAGTTTCTGCTGGGGAGACTAGGGAGGGCTCCCTACTGTTCTTTTTCTTCTTCTTGTGAACATAGAAGGATTAAAGCCAACATGAGGGCCAAAATGAAAAACTCCAAGGAGAAAGAAAGCGAGCTAGATACAGAAAGAAGAAGCCAACAAGAATATAGTGGATGGAACCCAAAAGACCATCCAAGAAGCATGTACATCTAGAAAGAAATGAAGCTAATCTCTTGGAATATTCATGGACTTAATGGTCCACATAAGAAGGATGTTATTAGGAATATGATAAGGGATCATAGAACGGATATTATGTTAATCCAAGAACTAAGATGAAGAAGGAAAATCTAGAGTGCATTAAATTCTGTAAAATGATGGAAATGATTGCTACCAGCTCGGATGGAGCCTCCAGAGGTCTAATGATTTTGTGGAACTCCTCTCACTTGAAGGCTGAAGTCATCCACGAAGAAGGTAAATTGTTACTTCTGAATTTCACTAACACAAAGGATAATTTGATAGCTGGTACATTATGAATATCTATGCTCCTAACTCTAAAAAAGGTAGAAGATTTTATTGGGAATATCTTAGAAGCATAACGTCCATTTTTTTTATCTCTCTATGGGAATAATTATGGGGAATTTTAATACCCCCCTTAAAGAAGGTGGGAAACAGGGAGACATCAATCTGGACTTGGAAAGAATGCAAGATCTTATGGACTTCATAAATGATCAAGAACTCTTAGATGTGGACCTTCAGATTGTGAGCTTTACCTGAACTAACAGGAGAATTGGGAAAGTGTGGATCCAAGTCTGGCTAGACAGAGCTTTGATCACTCTTGATTGGCTGAATTCCTACAACAACAAAGTATCAACCTTGGTGAGGATTGGGTCGGACCACTCACCCTTGTCTCTCTCTTTGGACCCACTTATTAAGAAAATAAAATTCCCCTTTAGGTTTGAGAAGATGTGAACCACTCATCCTAATATGACTAACAAAATTAAGGAATGGTGGAATATTGATATAAAAGGCTCCACAATGTTCAGGGTGGCTAAATAACTCAGAAACATCAAGATAAATATCAAGCAATGGAATAAGAAAGAGTTTGGTGATATCTTCTCCTTAAAAGAGAAGGCTATAACATATCTAAATCAAGTCCAAGAGGAAATCCAGAGAGAAGGGTATGATGAGGACAAATTGCACAAAGAAAACCCCTGCTATTAGAGTACCACAATGTTATAGGGAAGGAGGAACTTTTCTGGAAGTAGAGATCAAGATCTATATGGTTAAGGGAGGGGGACCAAAATACCAGGGTCTTCCACTTGTCCACAATGAAACACAGGGCTGCAAACCAATAAGATTTTAGAAACTTGATAAAAACCAACAAAGTTTAAATAAATGAGTTTTATAAGAGATAACTAGAACTAGGACAATAGAAGGAAAAATTTACTTAGAAGGAGAAAACATGCAATAAATAGAAATAGGAAAGGAACAAAAATAGATCCTTTAATATATAAATATAAAATTATTGAAAACAAGATATAACACTTTAGATTTAAATACATTAATTTTTTTTTTCAAATATTTCAAACTTTCAAACTTTTTTCTATTACATAATCTAAGTTTACGAAAAAAAAATTGCATTAAAAAAAAACTTTATTAACTAATTTTTTAAAATTAATTTAAAATATAATTTATAAATAAAAAAATATAATATTCAAATCAAAATATCTAAACAAGAGAGAGACTTTTCAACTTCACCCGACAAGACTAAACTGCAATTTGCATTTGCACAGATTAGATATTTTAGGAAAACTAAAATGGGTAAACCAGGTCATGCAAAGTTGCCTTCATAAAATACTATGCCCACCATGCTCGCCCAGCCAAAATCTCTTAAGGAAATCCAGTTTCAAGATGACGCCTTTCAATCGATAACATAAGATGAGTTAGGTAGCACAAAGAAAGGCCTGTGTCAGTTGTTCACCTTTATTGCTCTTGATTGGGCGAATGCAGTTTTTGTATAAGTGTACGCCATAACGAGAAAACAAACACAAAGAACAGATAGACAAGGGGACTTAAACGAGGAGAACTACGGAAGCATGGGAGATCTAGGTAGTAGATTTTATCCATTTTTCATTTTTTTTTTCCATTTCTACTGAGCATTGGGTGTTTTCCTTTTCGCATCCTTCTAAGAGTGTATACATATTCCTTTTCCGACGCTTAGAAACTCACTATAATTAATTATGGTTATGAAATTTATGGGTATTATGAAAGGTTTGATTTTGCTGCCATCCATACAATCGGCCCTAAAGGTACGTTATAGTTTTAGCTAAGTTTTTTACATCTAGTGGAGCAAAATAAATTGCTCTTGTTGCTGATTGTTGAGGGCTTCTCTTTCATTCCTCTATTCATGAATGTGTATAAATCTCCTGTATTAATATTGCATTAACTATATGGCAGTTAGTAAAAATTAAATGCTAATAGTGTTTTAAATAAATTGGTGCAACTGTGTATTTGATTCATTACTGCTAGGAACCTTAAAGGTACTTTCTTGACACACTCTGCACCAAAATAGATTGGGTTTGCTACAATCCCCTAAAAAAACTGGAGGGTTTTTAATTTTTCCACTTTTCCTTAATGAATCAAATATTCTACTGTTATATATACTGCTAGTGCTTTAATTACATTGATCAAATACTTTCTAGGAAAATATATTGAAAACCCAAAGTTATGGGTTGCATGGATCAACCAACAATGTTTAATATTATTAACATTGTTCTAGCTCAAAAAATGAGCTTCTTAGCATTTCCGGTGGTTCCTATTGAGCTCGTCCTACCTTTACAAGTCATTGAATGGTGAATATTCACTCTGAAACAAAACTTTTACCACCACTGTAAGGACTGTATTCTGAACCTTCATTTATTTGTAGATTGCCTTCAAGTACTATTATTGAAAGAAAAATGTTCGATTCAAATCAAAAAATTCTTTTGTTGCAGCTTGATACCCATTAAATATGTTAGAAGATGAGATGGCTTATGAAATAAGATGCTTAAGGAACTACTCTTTAGTGTTCATTAAGTTACGATTGTGAAACTAGTACAATTATGTCAATTATTTCTCTTCTTAAATTGATACAAGGATGTCTCACTATGATATTTCAGAAAATTGGCCTGCTCCAATATCCAAGATGCTACAAAAGAAAGTCATACACACAAGGTTCTTATGAATTTGATGTAACAATATTGTTTTAACTAATAGTTGATGCAAATTATTTCTTGTGCTTGTTAACATTTTTTCTATATTGCTCCTGAGGAAAAAGGCCCATGTGCCATCATTATTTATGACGTATTATGGCTTAGAATCAAGACCTTAGATCCTAAGTTAGAACTCTAGAATTAGGATTGTCCAAAACTTAGCTATCGTATGAGTTCATTTGTTTTCTTCAATAATCTTGACATGTAAATGACATGTGCACTATTGATTCAATCGCGTCAATCATAAATATAAACAAAAGCTTGTAAAACAATTCTTTATTTTAAATAGAAAAGGAGTTAGCACTTCAAAATTTAAATTGATGATAGGCCAAGATATCCGGGGAAATAAGTGAATTTCACTATGGGTGATTGTTGACCCTGAAACATTTTTTGATTGAATTGGCCACTTTTAGATGTCTTATATGAGAATTCCTAAAAATGATTTATTAGCTTTGTCCTAATATAGTAGGCTCAAATACAACTAGAGCTCCAAGCTTTGGCGACTTACATTATGGATAATAATGATATAGAACTTTACTTTTTATCAACTGTGGATATAATTACTTTTCGTATTTCTCTCATATCATCTACTTTGAATCTTTTTAATTTATAGTGGATAATGTTTTATTTCTTATCTCTTTCATATCATGTTTGGATTTTTTTTATCTTTTTGTTTACTTTTACCAAGCATTTGGAGCTCAAGGTTTGAAAGGATTCACTCCATGGGAATCTTAAGAGTTATAACTATTGTAACACCTATTCATGGACAACCCTTACTCCTATATATTTCAGCTACAACTACATCCCTAGGGGTATTACTGGCACAAGAGGAAAAAACAAACAAAGAAAGAGCTATCTACTATATTAGTAGGACATTGGTCACCTATGAGCTAAATTATAGCATTATTGAAAAGGCATGCTTAGCAGTTGTCTTTGCATCCCAAAAATTAAGACATTATATGCTTTCTCATAAAGTAAAGCTCATTGCTAAAATTGATCCTCTCAAATATCTTTTGAGTAGAACATCATTAATAGGACGAATGGAAAAATGGGTCCTCATTTTGAGCGAGTTTGACATTGAATATGTTGAACGGAGAGCTATCAAAGGACAGGTGCTTGCAGATCAATTGGCGGATTCACCACTTCAAGACAATGAACCTCTACTAATTGAATTTCCTGATGAGATGATCATGCATCTTACTGAACATCCTTGGAAGATGTTCTTTGACGGTTCCTTCGCACAACAAGGATCTGGAGCGGGGGTTCTCTTCATAACTCCACAAGGATACAAAATTCCTAAATCTTACAAGTTGATGTTTCCATGCACCAACAATATCTCAGAGTATGAAGCACTGGTCAACGGTCTCAAGCTCGCTATGGAATGGAAGGTCATTGAGTTACATGTATATGGTGATTCTCAACTGATTATCAATCAGATCAATGGGGACTATCAAATGAAAGATGAAAAATTAATGCCCTACAAACGACTAGTTGATGATCTAAAGAAGTATTTTGTCTTCATCACCTTCCAGCAGATCCCTCGATCAGAGAACAAAGCTACAAATGCTATGGCCACCTTAGAATCCATGTTACAACTGGAGGAACATCAATTCCGCTATGACTTCCTGGTGGAAGAAATCTCCTATCCTGCCTTTAATACCCCTGAATATCAGGTAATCTGTGCCCTAACTACCCCAGACACAATGGTTACTTTAGGGAAGTTCATTTCACAGACACAATGGTTCTCATCACATACAAAGCAATGTCACATTTTGGAACAAAGGTGTCTTTTAACGACATAAGACATGACATTTGTGTTCACAACATTCCTACAAGGCTATACTGGATCACAAACATAAACATGCTATCCTACCAAAACAGACATGGAACACTATGTTGCTTGTATTACAATTTTCTGATTGATGAATCTTTACTGTGTTTGACAGATGAATGAACAATTGTTACTTAAGCACACAGTTTGTTAATGGTTTGATTATGGTTCTTTTATGTCCTGATGATGTTTTCAACTAGGGGCATCTAAGTAATTATGAATTTTATTGGATTGATTCTCAATTGATGATTTGTTATGTCTTCTTAGTTACTCAAATGACGTCTGCGCAAAGACAAAGAGTCACAAGGATAGGGGGCATAATATTTTCTTGATTTACTGCGTATGGTGATTGTTCCAAATGATCCTATAAACTTTCACCTAACTTAGATGTTTATGGTAAGAGCTGCCACTAGGGGTGGATAGCCGCATATATCTTGATCTTGGTTATGTGTAAACTACGGTGAGGTTGTAACAATTTCCTTGTCTATTTTCTGATCCAGGTTCTCACTAAGGTATACGAATTATAATGTACCCAAGGATATGAATTTTCAAGGTCATTACGGGTCCAATATCTCGCCTTACTTAGGATCTGGTATATTAAAAGGGAGTTGACTATTTTTTTTATCCTGGCTTCTATGCCTTGATGCCTAAGTCTATTTTTGACATTTCAATAAAAACATAGTATTCATATTATCTTAATATCAGTGGGTATTAGTATGCCAAATAGTGAAGCATAAAGGGTATCCGAGCATAAAGTATATCAGACAAATATACAATGTATCAGTGCACATAAAGAGGATCAGTATGCCAAATAGTGAATCAGATATATATATATTGATCAAATGTAATATACAAAAAAGAGGATCTCAGCAGGATCTAGATATACATGTATAAATCTCCAAGAACAACATGATATGAGACATCAAATCTGGCCCGCCCCCTCTCCCTGATTAGGAGGAGGAGAGGAGGTGGCATAAATGGAGTTGCTGGAGGCAGCATGGCCCCCTCTGATTGTTGAGCAATGTGGGAAAATGTGGGCGCCCTCTGACCCTCTGGTACTGCTGCGTGATACAAGGCGTAATAATATGTCACCCTCTGTCCCTGATGGACTGTTGTCCGGGCCTGTGTATCTCTCTCCACTCTCAGCCGCTCAAGCTGCCTATCCCTGTCTGCTAACAGTGCCTCAGTAGTAGTAACCCTAGGCTCCAAGGCTGTGATCTGCACTCTGAGATACTCTCTCTCCTGCTCACACCTAGATAAAGGATCCCCATCTTTGTCGGGCTCTTGCTCCTGTACTCTCTGTCTCCGTTGTCTCTGCTGCTCTAGAGTCAGCAATGGGCCCGTGTCCCTCTGAGGAGAAATGAATCTGAATCTTGGGTGTCTCTGCCCGCTACCACTCACACCACCAGTATCCACTGCCTCTCCACCTCCACCCCTATCATCCCCATCATGCCTATCATCCGGTGGAGGCTGCCTGCCGTCCATGCTTCCATCTCTCCCACCATCATGGCCCCCATGTCTCCCTGGTACTCTACCGCCTCTCCCTCTGACAGGTCAATCCTCCAGATCATAATCCAGTAGCTCATCTATATGAGGAATGATCTCCTCAGGCACACTGAATTGAGGAAATGGATACTGCAGCATCTCTACAGCATACCCATCTGATACTCTGACATCCTCAACATCTAGACGAAGGTCCCAGTCTACGGCTACCATGTCCCAGATCTCTTGTGTAGCAGTATCATATGTCAGTTGTGCTCCCCAATCTAGTACCTCCTCCCGGGTATGGGCATATACTGTCACGTCCTCTGTACGGCCCTGTCGCCGGCCATACTACCTCAGGACCCTGGTAATCAAAAAGTGCTCAATAATATATCTCCTCCGACTGATCAAGTATCTGCTCTGACATAAGAATGTCACCTATTGTGCATCAGAAGTCCATACCTCGTAGTCTAGGTATGGTCACCATACAACCTCTTTCATATCATCGAATAAATGACGCCAATACTCAACCTTGCCCAGGTGGGGCTACTGTAAAAGACCTGCGTACATATACACATAGGGCTGCTCAGGTGCCCTCTCCCTGTCAACTATCGGGCGTGTCACAGGGATGTGCTCCCAGGCCCAAATCTGAAGAATTAGTATACCCACAGTCATGCTGCGAGTATGGTGGTATACGATCTCGTGGAGCTCACGGTACATATGAGCTAATATGCAGCTCCCCCAGGCAAACCGTCGACAGTGAACAATCATCTGCTCTATCATAGTGATCGACCATATGATCCCAGGACAGATATCGGCGATCTATACTGTCATCTTGAAAAAATCTTTGAGCCGTCCCGATCGCCACACCAGCTCTCAGCTTGAAGAACACCTTATGACCAACCATAGGGACACGCAAGATCCTCCAGACATCCTCTGGTGTCATGGTAATCTCACCAGTCGACAGGTGGAAGGTGTTGTGCTCTGAATGCCATCTCTTGGCCAGAGCAGTCAACAACCCTTGGTTTACCCCGATCTCAGGTAAACCTATAAGTGAGCGCAATCCACATCGGATCACGATAGTCTGCTAATCATCTGTCAGATGACCAGACAGTGCAAGAACCCGCGCAGGATAAGTGCTGCGGAAGGCGACAACCTCAAACTGAGCCTGATTTTGACAAATACAGTAAAGCATCAGTCTTCTATCTCCCACAAAGGGCCTATTCCTACACTGCTAAATTATTCAAAGTTCACAGGATGCAAATGAGACAAAGCAAAGAAAATTCCTAAGTCTTCTACCAGATGTGATCCTGGAAAAATAGGATACGATTTCACATACGGGATGCGATCTTGGAAAAATAGGATGCAATCCTAAATTCGGGGTGCGATCTCTGAAATCCAAGATGTGACTCACTGATGAAATCTAGCTAAAACATAACTAAATCTAACGCATTGGATGCGATCTGGGAAAACCAGATGTGAAACAAAATCCAGGGAAAACTGGATATGATCCAGGAAAAATGGGATGCGATGCGTGTTTTACAGCATGCGATCCGAAATCCCAGATATGACCCTAACTTCTACGGGCTATAAAAAGCACATAAATACATGAAATTCAAAAATACGACATTCACAAGGTAGTTAATTGAGCACTTACCGGTGGTGGGTAGTCAGCTGGTCACTGGTGGCGTCGACTCATCTCAAATCGGTGCTTCCTCACAGGGACTACCATGTTTGCTGTAGAGCTCTTTGAAATTCTATGGAGGAATGCCAAAATGAATAGTGAAATGGTCATTTTGGAGGCTTATATGGGTCTTTTGAGACATTTTGGGGTTCCGCAAATCCTCCTGGTCCTCTACAAATTCATTTGTATTATCTTTTCTCTAATCGGGAACTAAATCAAAGGTCCCTATGGCATTTTCAGCAGCCCAGTGTCATTTTTGCGACAGTTTCAACAATTTGCGGATTTGCTTCATTGGTTCATCCCATTGGTCGAAATTGCATATTTTATCATACATCTTGATCTAAACATCATTTTATCAGTCTTCTCACTCATATTTTCACATCATTAACTTGGTACTCATGTGTTTATTTTTAAACACACTTTCTTCTCCTCCATTCTTTCTTGTCCTACCCGCTTCCCGCAAGTGCTATCATCATTTTGATTGAGGGATTTATTCCTTTTCCTTTGATTTCGTTTCCGAGGGGGCATGATCACACTATCATCAATTAAATTTTTGCTTGAAACAGTATCAAAATGACTTCATTATCAACCAAACTAGGGGCATAATAGTTTTCTTGACTAAAGTTGGATCTGTTGGATAGATAGCTTTGGTTCTCATAAGCTGGATATCTTATGTTTCCTCATTTTAGAAGATTTTTAAATCTCTTGACAGCTTCATACTAGTTTTTGGACAACAATCAAGTTTAAAATCGGTATTATCAATTTTTCGAATGACAACCAAGTTCAAGATTGGTATTTTTAAAAATCTTTTACTGATCTTTGGACGACAACCAAGTTCAAAATCAATTTTATCAGTTTTGTTCAATCAAGTGCAAGACTGATCTCATCATCATTTCGTTCGACAACCAAGAACGGGATTCTCAATCTTTTATGAAGTCAAAATCAAAAACTTTGAAGTTTAGGTCGAGTATTGGTCAGAAAAATTGCTCTGCTAGGGTTTCATGCGTACGGTGTACTGTCTGTATTTTCACTTTGAGCCATCCATCTGTTAAACCGCATTTACTGTGGGATCCCTTTTGTATTAGGGTTAGCTTTTATTATGGCTCTGGCCAACTTCGGCCCAGCAGTTACTGCTAGTGCGCGAGTTGAAGCTTCGGACAACCATGGTGCCTCCTCTGAACAAACGTCCCCGCAAGTTCATCCCGAAGGTCTTTCATGAGGTAACCCTGATATTGTTCTTAATCCATAGGAATTTGATTCTGCTTGTGAATGGTTAGAAAAATATACACTGATTGGATATTTTGTGGGTCGTACTCCTCCTGAAAGTATCCTCAAGAATTGGGTCAACAAGAGTTGGACCCCGCATGGGGTCCATCTTGATGGTGTGCAAAACCTTACCAAAGGTTTTTTCCTTTTTCAGTTTGCTAACCCTTCTCAGGCGGAAGCGGTTTTTAACCGTTGACCCTGGACTGTTAGGTCCTCCCTGTTAGTTTTTCAGAAATGGTCTCGAGACTTTACTATCTCGGATGATAAAAAACTTAGGGTTCCAGTTTGGGTCGAGTTCCCTGGCCTCCCTTTGCCATGCTGGCCGTTTATTGAGTCTATTGCTAAAACCCTCGGCAAAGTCATTGTCATGGAGCATGACAAATTTTTCAATGCCCGTCCCCAGAAGCGGGTCTGTGTTGACCTCGACCTTTCCAGGGACCTCAAGGAAACTGTTGAAATTCAGATTGGTGCCCTCACCATCTCTCAAAAGGTGCTTTATTTGAATCTGTCCAACACCTATTATCGGTGTCAATCGACAGAACACAAGATCAAAGATTGCCCACTGGCTACCCCTCGGGTGAAAACTACAGCTAAAGATGTGCCGGTCAAAGCAATTGATGCTGGAAAAAAAGAAGAATGGACTACAGTTACGCGTAAAGGCTAGAATGCCTCAGGCCCTAAGATGCCACCAGCCTCTGCTGCTGTGTTGCCATCTCCGGATGCGCCCGTTGGTCATTCCCCACCAGCTGATGCGCCACCAGTGGTGCCCATTGTTTCAAACCCTGTTCCACAGGGGAAGAGTCCAGCTTCAAAGCCATCCACTCCAGAAGTGGTGCTGGCACATCCAGCGGCTTCTTTACCTACTTCCAGGGCTATGCGTAGGTCTCGCAGTCCTGATGGTCACACGGATGACCCAGATAAAAGGCGATTCACCTCGTCTGGAGATTTTCTCCCCAGTTTTGGCTCTGTTCCAGCATACTTGCAAAATAGCTTCTCCTCTCTTGGGGACGAGGAAGCCATGCAAGAGTTTTTATGATTTTTTTGTCCTGAAATGTGCGAGGTCTAACTGACCTCTCCAAAAAGTACTATGTTCATGATACTCATCACAGACTTCAAAATCTGGACGTGCTTTGTTTACAAGAAGTTAAAATTTCTGGGTTTTTGCTGAACTCTGCCTGTCGTGTCATATAGCTGGACGGCATTGTCTTTTCTTCTCAGCATGAAGCTGGCAAAGGTGATGTCATTACTATTCTGGCACCTCGCCTTCATTCTTCTGTTATTGCGCATGGGTCTAACTCGATGCAACGTGCAACCTGGATTTTTCTATCTCTGCATAATCATTCTTTTGGTGTAATTAATGTTTACGCCCCCAATGATGCTGTTGAAAGATCTCGATTATGGGTCTGGCTGGCAGACAACTTGCCTCCAGCTACTTGGGTTATGTGTGGGGACTTTAACATGGTTGAGCTGGCCTATGACAAGGAGGGAACTTTTCCTTTTCGCTGGACAGCTGGGGAGAGAGAAGCCTGGTATCACATGCGCAATAAATTGGGCCTTTTTGATCCCAATGCTAACCGCTGCCAACAGGGTGGGGTCTGGCATACTTGGTCCAATTTTAGAGCTAGTTCTGACCGCATTTTTAAGAGACTGGATCGTGCTATGATAACGGCTCAATATTTTTTCTCCTTTTCTGAAGATCGAGGCCTACCTGTCATTCCTCTGACAGATGTTACCTTGTCAGATCACTTCCCCATTTACTTTTCTA
>MU226895.1:2084711-2114237 GCA_018584345.1 Thuja plicata
TATATATATATATTTGAAACTTGAAATCTTTTTCTAATACATATATTTTTGAATGATTTACTATAAATACTCATTAAATCTATCTATATTTAAACAATTTTGAAATGAATATATAATTTAAATATTAATTTAATACACATTTTAAGATTAAAGCATAAAATAATCAAATTCAAAAATCTAAATAAGACAAAAGATTAGAGTTTGCTTCATCCACATCTTTTGAGCTTGCAATAAGATGTTGCTACAAAAAACTCAGATTTTTCATTTGATAATGATATTGAATCTTGTTTCTTACTTAGCCAAGAGACCAATCTATCTCCCAGGGAAAAATCCCCACCACAGGCACTTCTTCTATCATCAACACATCCATCTCAATCAACATCTGTGTAATCTTTCAGAGAGAGATCTTAATCTTTCGTATACCATAAACAAAAATCTGAGGCCCCTTTCAAATATCTTCCTATTTTAAAATACAAGAAAATGAACATAGTGTACAAATCCATTGGGGGCTAAAAGGGGAGAGCTATAGAAGGTAACATAGTAACTTACCATTTTCAAAATTTACTAGTTAGATGAGATCAATATATATTCTTAAACTATCAATATGGTTAAATTTGGTATTTTTAGTGTTATAATACTCAATAGTTATTAAAGATATGAATTTTCTAACCACCCATTTATATTTATTTGCATATATATTTAATAATTCAAAATTAACTATTAATAATGAGATAAATATATGATTAACTTCATGGGTACTACAATTGAACATGAGACTCATTCTCTCCCTTTTGTGACATCCTACAATGGGCTTAGCTTGAGAGTTCTTCATTGGGCAAACACACTGCATATTGTAGTTTTTTTGTAAGTATACTCCTTTACAAGGAAACAAACACAGAGAATGGATCCACCAGGGGGATAAAAGGGGAGGACTATAGAGGGTAGCAAATTAACTTTAACATTTTCAAAATTTACTTATTAGATGAGATAAATATATTTCCTTAAACTACCAATATTAAAATTGTTAAATTTAGCATTTTAGTGTTAGAATACTCTATAGTTATTAAAATTATAATTTTTCTAACAACTCATTTTTATATACCTAAATATATTTTATAACTCAAAAGTAATTATTAACGATAACATAAATATAATATGATAAATTATGTCAATAAAATTAAATAATCCTTCCTAGAATATAGTTGCTTGGTTGACTATGACCTTTATGTTTAATTTATTGTGAATTTTTGACTTGTTCATATGTATTGTATATGTGCAGGGTTATAAAGATTTTTATGATAAGCTATATATCATCATTTATACATGTTTAATAAGCTTGGGTCTTTCTTTGAATATGGCTCTAATTGCTTGTGGGCTAACCTTATTGACATGATATGACTCTCATTTGTAAATTTCTATTCTATGTCAAAATATTATGGAGTTATTCTCTTTGGTTTAAAAAAATTAAATAATCCTTAAAATAAAAAATATATTTCATAAATAGAAAAATAAATCCTATATAAGAGAATATAATTTTTTCAACTACATAAACAAAAAAATATTAACTCTTCATTAAATATAACAAGACATGTGATCATTATTTAAATTTAATTATTTTCATCTGTAGCAAATACTTAATATTTTTAAAAATTTAATTTTCTAACCACTCCTTTATATTTATCAGCATATACTTTATAATTAGTAATTAATTAATAATAGATAAGAAAAACATAGGCGTTCACCACTTAGTTTGTTGGTTAAGTGGTGGTGTCATCTTCACCAAGATTCAAACCTCTGTTGGGTGATTGTAATAGTGGGTTTGTACCTTCACTAATCCAATGTGCTTGCGGTTTGAGCATCAACTTTGTTAAATGAGGATGAGGTCCCCTATTTGTGGCCTCTCTTGTTCATAGATCAAGGTCAAAAGCATTTCACATGAGCCCACCCAAACACTTTAAAAAACAAATAACACAATGAATTTGTTAATAAAGTGATATATTCTTAAAACAAAATTAAAAAATATTAGATTGCAAGAAAAACTTATGTTTAGATTTTTATTTATACAATCACCAAACTCCGTACGTAGAATATTGTGGTTTTAATGTCTTTAAGACCTGCCATTATAATTCACAACTTCTTTGCATTTTCATTCCATACAAATGTGAGATTAAGAAGAGCGTGAATGGAAAATAAAAATCATTAAAATGGTGGACAACATAGACAGTTGAATAAACGGAAAAGAGCAATCGAAAAAGGTACTGAAAGTGCCGAAAGGAAAAAGCTATTGAATTTCCTTGACTTTGGGAGGAACATTCGTGGCGACCCTTTTGTCTTACTTTAAATATACGTGTCCTGTATTTCATCCCAATATCATAGTCCAATTCTATATTCAATTCTAGCCTTTCCTCAAGGCATTTCAAGCCTTTTGCTTGCATTGAAGGGAGTGAGGTGACTTGGTCACATTGGTCCCACTAATCCCACCTCAAATTTGGAGCATGCAATGGTTAGCTTGTTTAAGATAATTACAAACCCACGTCAACTTTCTCTAAGTTTTGCACACCAAAATGCTAGGGAGGGGTATAAAATCAAGTTAACCTCCCTCATTTTTACATCTACTTTTAGACTATCAACTCAAACATCAAGCATTCGAGGCATTTTATCTCACAATACTCTTCATATCTAGCATTGTGGCAAGCTTCAAAAACCTTCACGCAAGCATGTTTTTATAATTTCCTTTTAGGTTTTGTAGAGTCATTCTATTGCATCAAAATTATTGATCACCTTCAAAGAAAATTGCATCATCAAGGTATAAGACATCTCAGTTCTAAGATCTAGCCTTTGCTACATATCAACATATTTTAATTTCAAGTTCAATTTCATGGTTGATTCCAAATATGAGGTATGGCCTAGGAAAACCCCTTTCTATTTAATATTTTCTGTGTTTTCTATGTGTAGGAATAGATGAGGAATGTCTAACAAAACTTATACAATGAATAGGAGGAGATCTATAGTGAGTAGGTCATTGGATCTAAAACTACTAGGAGTGGGTTGAGTTGGGAAACTTAGTCCCGAGAGGAGGCCAAGTTGCACTCCATAGTCCCTTTGATTTTTCCTAAGATTTGAACTATAATTTAGTTACAGTCCACACTTCCCAGACCTTCTACTAGAATTTTACTGTTAGTGTTCTATTTGTCTGTACATGTTAACAGTTACCATTTCATCATATTTTTCTCTATATCTTTCTTTTACCTTCCACAATTGCATATTCATTTTCAAGTCATCATGAAGGGCCACTAAATTCACCTTGTGCCCAAAAATATTGATCCAAGTAGATCAGCCCCCTTCGAATGTAAATAAAAAATAGATCCAGCTTCCTAGTTTGTTCAAACAAGCTAGCAAACTCTATTTTCCTACCTCACACTTGCACATAAACATCATATCCTTCCATTAAAATGAATTTCATGAATATACGTACTATTATCTCACATCCCTAAAAATATAGGCTAGCATAGTTGGGTCTATGTTGCTTAGAGCGACATAGAGCTCTGCTTTTTTGGTAGAATTTTGGGAGAATATTATGTTAGTTTTTCTGTTCCAAAACTATTCCTGATTAGAGAAAATTCCAATTCTAAGTCTTCCAAAAGGCTATTTTACTTTGAAATCACTATATAAGGCATCTCTCCTAATCTATTTCTATGTCTCATCAATATAAGACATCATTTGCATTCTAATTCAAGAGAAATAATTATTCTCCAAGAGTAGATATGATTCAAGGAGTAGAAAACTACGTCAAGGCATGTTCAATTATATTTCAATTATGATTTCATGACATATTTGTGTTATTTTTTTACATCAACACATGGAGGACTTATCTTAAGAAAATTGTATCATCAAGTTGATGTATAATTATTTTAATTAAGCGCTTCCATTCAGGCATTTCAATTTGGAATTCTATTTCAATTCGTCATCTCTATAGGGTTGAGTCCCAACCTAACGTTTGACTAAGGAAAACCCTGTAAACTTGAAACATCACTTCTCTCCTTTTGTGTGTAGATTCAGGTCCAGTTACATGGTTTAGATATAAAGCTTCACCCAATATTTATAATTAGAAAGCACCTGGTTAAGGGAATTTGGCATTTCATAGACCTGTTCAAGGGTACCTCGGGCACCATAGTCTTGGTCAAGTGTGCTTTCACAAAAGTAGCTGATATTTGGTAGGAGCTCAATATAGTGTTTTGGGGTCCTAGATTTAGTCTAGGTGCTTAGAAATTAACCCTTTAGGAAAAGGGTGCCCAAGGCAACATTATCCATGTAGTTTGAACTCAAATTTCTATGATAGGTTCCTCTTTGCATGCTCTTTCTATATATGGGCTTGTTTCTTGATTATGTGTTCTATAATTATCTATTTATTCTATCCATTGTCAATTTTGCACCTTTTATTGTGAATCTTCACATTCCATCCACATCTTTCCATATATAGTCATTTTAAAATCAAACAAGGAGTGATTATATTCACCTTCTGTCAATTTTTTTTCAATCATATTTGAGGTGGAGACAAGTGGATCCACTCTCCTTAATGCGATCAATTAGGAATAGGCCTTGTTCCTAGTTTGCATGCATAGACTATTGAACACCTCATTTCTTACATTACAAATGCGTTTGGCTAGACGATATTTTGGCCAGTGTGCTATCCCCTATTAACCACCATTGAAGAAGGATACACTTAGAACTATAGAGCTAGGTGAATTCGATACCCATTACAAAAAACCACTCAACACACATAAGATGTATCTATGTATATTTATATAATATCCAAAGTACATAAACACATTCTTCAATCGAGGTCAACATCATAACATTGTTATTACAGCATAATATCAACATAAATATGATAACCACCAATCTAACATGTATTTCTAACATCACTAATAATCATTTAATACCTTAATTAAATAAATTATCATAAAATATGACTCATTACATTTTAGTTAACAAATCAGATTTACATTGCATTACAATATAAACAGTAATATCTCCAATAATGATAATTAAAAACCATATTATTAACCTATCTCAATATGCATCTCAATACCAAAATCAAAATTAGTCCCCATTCAGCCAAAATCAATAGGTTTAATATCTACCCAGGTAAGATATCACACCTCATCATACTTAGGAACATAATCAACCATTACACATAAGTTCTCACAAATATGTCCAAGGGAGCATGGATACATTTCAAAGAAGTAAAACAATTCAAAAGAACCATGGAGTAGTTTATACACACACATAGGCCATTATGATCACATTTAACACATATAAAAGAAGAACATAAAATAAGAATCCAAGGGCCGAATAAGTAGCAGATGAAACATCCAAAGGGCACAGTTCCAAACCAAGGATTAGAATAACCACATCAAAAAGCTACAAATGGGAGAGGCACTATAGCCCCATCCCCCAAGCCAAAGAATAGGCTTTCTTCTGAAAGTGTGAAAACTAAGAATAGACACACACATAGCTCGATCCAACAACATATCAAAACACACAAGAACAACCACCCGACTCTCTCCAGTCTAGACAAAAACTCTACAACTCCACAAATCTCTCTGAAATATTTTAAGTAAAATCTAGGATACTTCTAAAAAAACCTCTCAATTATTTATTTGTAGAATTAATCATAAGAGTTGATGGATCTTTGAATTTGAGTGATTAGACTGTGATATCACCACTCATGTGTAGTACCTTCCAAATGTAAGGTAAATAAGTAATATTCAATTTGAACACCATTTTACATTCCAATCAGATCTTAAATAAGTAATATTAAATTTGAACACTATTTTACATTCTAATTAGATCTTAAATAATTAATATTACATTTGAACACTATTTTATATTAGCAATATTAGTATTTTCAAAATCATAAATGATATATACAACTATCAAACTCCTTATAAGTGAACATAAAATAGCAAATACTATTCAAATAGAATGGTAACAAAGGTGAGAATACTTCAAAATTGGAGAATACTTTTGCTATTTGGAAAGAGAATGGTAACAAGTGTGAGAATATCTGGGGTTCAAAGATAGAGATACTAGAAGACTCATACTACAAGTCAAGACATCAAGAGTTGAGCAGTAGGCATGTTAGCAAGGACAAATTGAAAATTCCAACAAAAGACAAAGAGGACATGAGAGTAGGATGGAAGGTATAATAGGATGGAGAACTTTGATAGAATCAGAGTAGGATGGAAGGTATGATAGGATGGAGAACTTTAATAGAATGAAATTAAAAGAGAAGCTTGATGGAAAGACATATTCAATAGGAAAAAATACACAACAAACAAAAATAAAGAGGGCCCAAAAATAGATCTATTATACAAACTTAAATTAATTAGAAAAAGAAACATAAGACTTTAGATTAGATATATGATTTCTTAAAAAAATTCAAACTTATACTCTTTTTCTCAAACATATTTTTAAAATGAAAATTTATACTTTATAAAAAAAATATTAAATTTTTAATATTAACTTAAAATATATTATAACATAAAAGAATTAATATTCAAATCCAGAAGTCTAAACAAGACAAAAGCATGTTAAACTCCACACTCCGAGACTAAAATAAAATTTGCATTAAAGCTTCAATGCACGAAGTGGGTCGGGCAATTTTCTTTTACAACGTACAGTGCAGACGGTGTTCCAGTCAAGACCTCACAAGGACGCATTGAGTTGGGGTAATTTAGTGCTTACTTTAAGCGAATTGGAGGGCGACATGCGAGGGAGTATTTTGGCATTCCTGGGGAATAAGGAAAGGGAATCCAGTATAGGCGTCAAAAGGAGGGGGATCAGTATAAGACGTAAAAGAGACTTTGGGACCCTTCCGTCTGGATTTCCAGAGGGGTGGGTCCTTTTCCAGAAGGGTGGGTCCTGGGTCTTTTCCCAAAGGAAGACCCAGAAACATGACAAAATGTCTCTGTTCCGACGGTACCCAAAAAAAAATGCCATCCATCATTTTTTAATGCACAACAAACAAAAGTTTGTTGTGCATTAAAAAATGATGGATGACATTTTTTTGTTTGTTGTGCATTAAAAAATGATGGATGGCATTTGTTTTTGGGTACCGTCGGAACAGAGACATTTTGTCATGTCTCTGGGTCTTCCTTGATTGCGTTACATGCTCATAGGGCAATATTGTAAAGACTGCATTTACCCACAAACGCCACATCATCAAGTAACATGAAAAGCAGAAAAGTCGACAAGAGAACATGGTCGAAGATACAAAGACGACTCAAGTCATACATATTCACATATTAAATGAAGGAAAAAATTATCCAATTACGACCTTCACGTCGAAATAAGCAAGATAACCATAAGACTAGTTATACAATAAAGTCATCATACGAGTATACATAATCCATCATATGACCTTAAGTAAAGCTATGTACATTTCAGAAGGAAGCCGACCTACATGTCGTACTTCATTAATTTCAAAGTACAGTAAAGATATCATAAAGATGAGAATTTAGGTCATCACATGACCAACATTGCTATTACAATTTCAATAAGGAGAAGTCGACCACATGTCAGAATTTTAACAATTTAAGTGCCAAAATATACATTATTTCAATTAAGTGATTCACAGTGTCTCCGGATGTCAATTTGCACGCCAGACATCAGCTCATCTCAGTACATAGATGAAGCAAGGTAATAAGATACAAAATGATACATATAACAACTACAAACAAAATTACCTCGGACATGGTCCATCTGTATGTCCCGGTCTCCTTAGCCATCGGATACGCATCCATCTGCTATCACGAGATGGGAGTGTGGCTCAGGCGCTTTTATCCGCCCAACCATGGAGTGGTTAGCTCCCCCGGGGTTCTTCCTGACACGAAGAACACGCCGACCCTAGCCCGAGAAGCCTAGCAACCGACGCAGAAGGATTGGATGGATCTGGTGCAGCCGTGTACATACTACTAACACATATGTCTACTAGTAGATCAAACACAGATGTGGCAGAGGGATGAAACAATAACCAGTACATAAGAAAAATATGCACTTACGCTTTGGCCAAAGCTAATTATACCAGATTCTACTGGCAGGCAGAAGTACAAAACAGAAGAATTATTACTGCCCTCCCCTGGATTCCACATTCAGCACCCTTCCCAAAGCGTAACAAAATACGAATACGAATACCATTACATATGAAACTTTTAAAAGATACGTACAACACTATACAAAATTAATCAGTATCAAAAGTATAAATTTGCCTCATTTATCTTTACATTCTGATGCATTCCTTTCAGCCAAGAAAGAAAAATGAAGGCCTAGTTACAACTCAACTACCATGCCATTTCCATTTGGAGTAATAATGTTAAACAGATTCAAAGGAACGTATATCTCTTTCTAAATCTAGATTTGAACATTTATGTACAGATAACAGTTCTAATCTATATATATGTATATATACAGATTTGCACTGAACAACGAAAGGAACAACTAAGAACCAAAGATTGTCTTCTGCACCTAAGTGTTTTGGATTTCTACTATGTTTCCAAACAAAAGGTTGGGTTAAAGCAGTGGGCTATATAATAGTAAAATAACGTAGCATAGTGTCTCGACACTGTTTAAATTTATCAAATACATCATGGAATGATTAACGTACAACTGACTGTATCTCATGGTGTCTCCAAATCTGTGGATCTCGAATTTCACAGATAAGTAGTGCCATTCTCTTACACCGGATTTCATGATCAATTCACGAGAACAAAGTAATTGTTTAAAAACATTTCCTCATCATTTACTGTTTGATAGGTTCTAAGACGTTTACTTTCTAACAAAATAGATAGCATCTGAAATGTGATTATAACTGTTTAACCAACATAACAGTATTTACAAGGAAATTCTAACTGTTAACAACATAAACAATTCATAGAGCTCTGAGATAACAGATTTGTTCGATACCTAAGTGGTTAGATTACTATCAGTTTCAAACATTGATTCAGTTAATGCAGTGGACGCTCCAATCCATTACCATACTGAATTTACTCACGGTGTCCTAAGATTTCCATATAACCACCCATTTGCAAAAGCATAAAACTGTTTCCTGTAACGTAGCAATTTTCTAGAGGATCTAGCACAAAGGAAAGCCCCTAACTCGTACACCGAAATAAAAGCCACAGAAGGGTGTGCTAAGAACTGGGTTCCAAACAAGAGTTCATCATTTCAAAACAACTATCAAACGCCATACATAAAACCGATATCCTCCATGAACTAAAAGGAAACAAAAATCGCTATGCCTACACATACTAATCCTGCAGGCAGCTCAGATCTGATGTCGATCATTACATCAACACTAAGGTAATGTAGTTGCCTGGCGGATTCAGCAACAGAAGGAACAAAGTATGCGTAACAAACATTAGGAAATCAATCCACATTTTCCCCGCTAAGGTCAACAAGAAAGAACGTTTCAAAGATATCGCAGCAGTGTTTAAACAACAAACAGTTGGAATTCCTCAAGAACCCGAACACATCCAATACGCTGCCCGAGGTGGTAGCATAACAGATATAAAGACTCGGCTATGCTAAGAAAAGATTTACGCTACGCCTGACATCAAAAGGAATAATAAAAACAATGAAATAAACGATAAAGAAGGAGTTCACATCGCAGACAAATAGTAGCTTTCCAGGGTACGATTGCTGAAAGGTAAGGCAAGGAAAAAAAAGCCGGTTCTACCATCTAATAAAGCTCTGCAGCTCCTTTTAAATAGAGTCTATATGCACTGTTGTTAAACAAGTTCCTACGTAAAAAATTCCACCACGACAACAGGAACATAAACATGGCATGCGCAGATTTGCAATGAATTTAAACATTCACAACTTAGCTATACTTTAAGAAAGGATGAACAGCTGAGAGAGTATCGATGGGAACCTGATTTATGATCTCCTGTTCCCTTCAATAGCAGTTTCACCAAAATGACTCCTCCTAGCTCTGTTCCCGTTTCTCTCCTGAAATTCCCCAGTATCTTCCGCTGCTACCTTTTCCGTCTATAGCTGCATCCACCTTTTTCCTTCCAACTGCCCGTTTTTTTCCAAGAAAGCATCCAGATACCCCAAGAAATCGATTCACTCCAACCTCTTTCGAGTGAGAAGCGCATGCCTCCAATTATGGGGTGTGCTCCTTAATACTTACGCTTCCACTCTTTTTGTCCAACCGTCTTGGTAATAGTAAAAACATAATTTTTTTTTATTATGTGCATACGTAATTTCCAAAACACCAATCAAATAAAAACTTTCAGAACATGGCAAATGAATACACTCATTTCTCTATACCTTATACAAAATTCACATTAATGTTGGAATGAGATATAAGAAAAAGAAGCAAGTCATAATACACCACGTATCCACTATTAATGTTCAATTGAAATTAAAATATTCGTTCTTCTTTTGTTTTTGCATTCACTTAGACAATTGATAATTATCTCAATAACAATAACACATTAACGAAATACATCGATAACTCTAGGTGGTGTGTGCATAAATCGGCCAACCAGACCATCCGCAACTCCAGAACTGGAAGCTAGCCTTCTCTACCTCAACCACACTCCCGCCTTCGTCCTGCATTCAACAGACATACTCGAAAACAAAGCCCTGTATCAGTACGTGATTAATCATAAATAGAAGTTAAACCATTTCATTTTACACATTTCCATAATTAACACATTATTATATTTACATCATAGTTCATCATATGTGTAAAAAAAATCATAACACGAACATCCATTAAGCATAATGATACAAAAGCATCCTCATAATATTATTCCTCATAACTTATCTAAGGTTTATAATTATCGCTAATTAAAACCACAAGAGAAAATCAACTAGAAAACATAACATCTAGAAAGCGACCTAGTCGAATCAAAACGACTTGGTCAACAAGGTCAAAATGTCGCAAGACAAGTCCGGAAAAAGATGAGTCGCAAAGGTCGAGTCGTGACAAATATGAGTTGTGATATGTCACCACTTTCTTTCTACCACGTTGATTAAATTGAAAGACATATTTCGTATGAGCATCTTCTTCTGTAATTTACTATATGATGCTTTGACTTTTGACATATATAAAGAGACATAAAGGGTCCAAATTTACTTTATTTTCAAACTTCAAATCTTTTATTATTATTATTTTGCCCAAACTATCAAAAAGGGTCCGAAAGTCTCTCTTAAAGACGTAAAAAGGAGACATTGGGACCCTTCTCTCCCAATTTCCGCGCCGCGAGCATTTTGGCATTTGGGACCGTTCTCTCCGTATTGATGAACGGAATAAGATCTCAGAAGTTGATACTACAGCGCAAGAAGAAACAGAGCTCAGAGTATAGGAATCTCTAATCACAAGCAAGATGGTGTTAGGATGCTTCACCACCATGTTGCCAGTGCGCAGAGGTGAGGAAGACAGACGGAGGGCTGTTAGAGATATTGAACTTCGTATGGTTCAGGTGAGGCTACATATGTTATCAAAATTTTCAATTTCTTGTTTCCGAATTTGACCACATTTTCCCCTGTTTGATCACTTAAGATAACCGGTTGTAACTTTTTACTGTTTTTAAGCAGCAATGATTCTTATTTGCAAATTATTTTGTGCTGGTTTCTTCGAATTTTTGTTGAAAAATAATTATTTTTATCACTAAATCGATCGATTTTGAATTTGTTTTGATCTTGTAATTTTGAGGACAGACTGCAGTGTCCAATGAGGAAGACCGAGATTCTAATGAGGTTGATCAATCGACGGCAGAAAACCTCCAACTAAACCAATCTACGGTCACAAGTAAGGGTAAATTTGTTATTCAGGTGACAGTGGCGCTAGTGTTTTTGGGAGGAAGCTTCGCCGCCATGTTTGCTGTGCCAGGAGGTGTAGACGAGCTAGGAAGGGCCGTTATGGTTGGTACCATTGCTTTCAACGTATGCTTGGTTGCAGTTACTCTATCTTTTCTTGCTTCACTAGCAGTTGCTATGATCGTAGCCACTATCCCGCATATATCTGCAAGCATGGAGTACTTTATCAGCAGCAGTTTGTGGGCAGCAGCAGTGTGCTTTGTTTTGGCTTTCCTCGCTGCAGGATATTTAGTGGTGTTCACCAACCATAACTAGATCCCGCTGTATTTTGGTGCTGCGGTTACCATAGCTTTGGCACTTCTGGTATATATATATATATATATATATATATATATATATATATATATATATATATAATGTCGACTTTCCACCATGTTCTATCAAGATGGCTTTTATAAGGAGCTTTTGGTTCAAGCAACAACAGGGTATGGGAACCAAATGCAATATAATATTATTTTGTACATATTCACAATAAGGGCATTTATATTTTATGCCATATAACTGTATTGTATTGTATAATCATTTCAAGTGTTGTTGAATGATATGTATTTATATCTTTGTAAATCAGGTCGCGTATTTGTATTGATAAATTTATTTTATATAGTAATTTATCATAGATGATAGTATAGAAGTGTCTGGATCACTAACATTCTTTGTAAAAACTTATGAATGTCACATCTTGGAAGGAATGTAAATGATTACTCTTTCAATTTTTACCCGATTCTATTATTTTCCTTTCTTTGCAAATTGTTCAAGTTCCTTATATTTTGTAGATCCAAGTATTCAATTTCCTTACATTTCTTATGACTAATCCCATTTGTTGATCCCTAAGGAGACCATGTTTTTCTTAAGAATGATCATCCTTTTTCAATCCCTATGGAGACAATGCTTTCTATAGGATTATGAGTGCAAAGTTTTTCAACCCACCCTATGGGCAAAATTTTCAATGCAGAATTGATTAGCATAATGCAAATTGATAGACCGTCAATTCTCCTTCCTCCTATCTTTTGGATAAGTGGAACTAGCATAACACAACTTGCTAGCCTTTCCTTCTTCTCCTCTTCTTCTCCCATGAATCACCTAGCATAACATAACTTGATAGACTGTTGGATTCATGGCTCCTCTCTCTTCTTTTAATGCTCTCATAGCTATGCTAGTGGGTTAGATCATAGAGTTTTGTGCCATATTTTGTGATTCCCTTTCCCTTTCCCTGTGGTCATTTATGCTCTTACAATAACCTTCTGAGCATGATACTAGCAGTTGATACATTAGGTTCATCAAGGTCTCTTCAACGAGTTGATTTGGAACCTTATTAATCTTTAGGCTTTTGTAATATATGAGTAGACTTGACATTCAAATTATCACAAATGATACAAATGTGTTATTTAAAAAAAAATCATTAGTTTTTAATAATGAAAAGAATACAATGACTAAAGAATGTGTGATCCACATAAATTACAAAGTGGGACAACCATTTATGCTATTTCCCATTTATAATTCTTTTGATCAAATACTACATAACCTGATAACTGAAACACACACACACACACACACACACACACACACACACACACACACACACACACACACACACACACACACACACACACAACTNCACACACACACACACACACACACACACACACACACACACACACACACACACACACACACACACACACACACACACACACAACTTGATTCACAAAAATATAAATACTTATATCTATAAATAATTCAATAACACTCGGTGTGCTAACTTTCATGTAAAATCTCAAAACTCTTGTATGGTATAATAAGGTGCTATTATATTAATAAATGCCCCATTCTATGAATATTTTGAAAAGAGTTCTATTCCTTTTATTTCTCATCCCATGTTGTTCTGTGCTAAATATAAGCTCTTATACAAAAATACCAAATTAGATCAAAAACTTGTTAAAATGTAGCAAAATACAAGATGTTACCACCTATGGCAAGGCTATGGTAACACCACCACATATTATGTAGCAAGAAGTTAAACAATTAAGCAAAGTTAAGTGTTGTGGATGAACTAGTCCATCTTTATTCGCGAGTTCACAAAGTTTTGACTATTATTTTTTTCTTGACGACAATTTTAACCTTCATTTTTGTTTTTGAACTTGAAAATATCTTATTTTCATTGTGAATATGTCGAATAAAACTCTATTTTTTTTGTACTTTTAACTTAGTCTTTTATTTGTTGAATAGATTGTCTTGTCTTGAAATGTGTACATCTACATTCATAATTTTCAAATTCTAAATTAAATTCTTTTAAAATTATACTTTAAAATTAAATGATACACATTTCTTAACCATCTCTCATTCATAGACTTGATTTCAGCTCACAGTCCCTTGAATTCTCTATAAAATCTAAGATATAAACTCAATATTTAGTACAATGAGAATTTTGAAACCTATAACTATTACTTCTCACTGCATACTGCTCTGCTCGGAGGTCTGGTGATGTCAATCGATGGACCTCATTAAAAACCTCAATCTTTTATCAGAGGTTCAACATCAAAATATTCTTTAAAAGATCTACCGATTTAGTGTTTAAAACAATTTGTTTTTACCAAAATTTAGAAGAAACAAGTAGCTGGAGTGGGGAAATGACAATTTTTCTTCTTGTAAGTAACAAAGAGTTTAACTAACTTATCTTTAAGTGGTGGAAGGGGAAAAAAATGAAGCTCTTTTACATGCCCAGATATGGTAAAACAACTTGAAGATTAGGAGAACGTATACAACCTGTCTCATAGCAACTCTCAACACTCATCATGGCTTAAATAATACATGCAAGGTTTGACTAATGTGTTGTCATATGTAAACCTATCTTGCTTTGTTTATGATTACATCTCCATGCTCATTCAATTTATTTCTAAAAATCCACTTTGTACCAATAACATTTTTATCTTTAGGCCTTGGTACTAAAGTTCATGTGTTATTCTTTACAATCTAATCTATCTCTTCTTTCACAGCTTTAACCAAATCTTCATTCTCCAATGCATCCTTTACTCTTTTTTGGCTCTAATTTAGAAATTAAGCATGTATTGTATCTTACCTTGCTTCTTGTCATAATTCCAGCATTCTTGTCTTCAATTATCTTGCTCAGTGAGTGGTGTCTCCTCACATACTTAGCTAGAACAAGCTCGGTAGTCAGTGGATTAAAAAAACAAACTATTTATTAACATTAATCTTACAATATAATAGAAGGGCCATAAACCAACTCAATAAATAATAATTAATATTAGTGTAAGAAACATTAAAAAAGTTCCATAAATATCAAAGCTATTTAAACAAAGAAAATATTTAAAACAAGAGTCAACCTACATGTGAGGCTAGAAATAATAAATACTAAATTAAAGTGCAACAATTATATGAATTTGAATATGTCTAAACTTAGCTAATATTTACTTAGAGAAAGTCCTTGTACCAAGACTTTGTCTAAATATTTGATTGCAATGATATTGTTGCACCTTGCACCCACATCTCATTATTTATTTTGCTAACAATGAGCACATTAGTAATCAGATCCATGTTTGAATATCTATAAAAATACAAAGGTAGACTTGTAGAAAGGATGGTATGATAAGATAAAATAGTTTAAAATTGTAATAAAAAGAAATGATAGAAGAGATTATAAGAAAATACATATTGAAACTTGAATGAATATCTTCTTAAAACATCTAAAACTTAAATTTTTTTATTTTTCTAAATAATTATTCACAAATACTCACCACATTTATATAGTTTATTAAATTTGTTAGTTTTAATTAAACCAATCAGATTTCCAAAATCCATTTGAATTAAAAGCTTAATTTGTAATTTTGATAGTTTTAGATTATTTACTAATTAAAATATTCTATAGAACATAATATTCACATTCAAATACATAGACAAGGCGGCCTTTTACGTCCAATCTGTCAGACAAAACTACTACTACTACGTACGAATAATTTTTTGAGTAAAACTATAACGCGCAAAGTAGGTCCCAGAAACATAATTATAATGGTTTAATTTGGCAGTTTTCATCATTCTACGTTGAAAAACAACAACATTTACCATGTAAACTTCCTCGCAACAGGGATTCTGAGAACTTTAGATCCGACAAAACTATGAAGTCCACCTTACAACTTAGAAACGAAAAAAGTTTGAAGTCTTCCAGAGAACTTAGATACGACAAAAGTATGAAGTACACGTTAGAATTTCGGTCTAACAAAACAATGCAGTCCAACTTATAACTTAAGATCCGACAAATCTATGGAGTCTTCTTTAGTAAGTTTGAACCCTAATGCGAAGAAGTTTTCAGCGCAAACAGACAATGGTTTTTGCTATATTTATACTCATTAACAAGCAAAGGAACACATAAAAGGGATCCACCACTGGACTACACAGGGGAGGACCATTGAAGCTGAGAAAGTGGAGGTGAAAGAGTTGCACTACTTATTTCTTCTGCTTTTCTACAATTTCCATTTTTGACCCTTTTGGTTTCTGTTGTTTTCGTTGACAGAATATGGTGCGAGATGAGGACACTTCTCCGCAAGGAGATCCAATTTCTGTTGTTATTGATCTATCGAAGGTAACAGACCTCCGATTACAACAATTTAATCTCACAAGTGATAGTAAATCAGTAATCCAGGTGGCAGTGGCGTTGGCGCTGGTTGGAGGAAGTTTCAGTGTCATGTTGGCAGTGCCCGGGGGTGTGAACGAGGGAGGGAGGGGTGTTATGTGCGACACCATTGCTTTCAACATATTCATAATCACAGACATGGTAGCTTTTCTTGCCTCGTTGGCGGTTGCTATGACTGTGGCCACTATGTCGCATATATGAGCAAAGATGGACTATTTCATTCGCATCAGTCTGTGGGCAGCAGCAGGGTGCTCTGTTCTGACATTCCATGCTGCAGCATATGTGGTGGTCATTCCCAAACATAAGTGGATGATTGCCTCATTTGGTTGTGTGATTACCATAGCGTTAGCACTGCTGCTATTATATCGCCTTTCCATCCTGTTCTACTCAGTTTCTAGACGATTTAGGAGGGCCTTTATAGGTCATTTTTAATTGAACAGAGAGGATGACACCTTGCCTAAAAATTGGATAAATGAATTTCTAATATTCATAAAACTAGCACTTATATCTTTAAGAGGTGCAAATGTTTCGACAATAGAAAACTAATGATAGTTAGTAATTGAGGTGTATTCCATGAATGGGATGAAATTTGCCCATTTGTTTAACTATAAATGAATTTGATGTAAAAATAAGCTAATCCTATGTACAGATTTAATCTCAAAATATTTTTAGATATTGAGAATGTCATAAATGTCGACCCACCTAAAAATAAATTTGTACCATTCAAAACAATTTTCTTATGTACATACATTCAAATCTAAAACATTTTTGAAGTCATTAAAAAAATTTACAAATGCCAAGAAAACATAAAATCATTTCATATAAACTCAAAGAGGTCTAGGGGAGACAATTTGTGGTAAAACAATGTTCGAATCTATTAAAAAGTTCAAAAGAGATTTGAGGGTCATCTTTGCTTTATCTTGATTTACTAAAATTTCCTCAAAGACATCAAAGGAAAAAAAGACAATGGTTTCTCTTGGTTGTGGCAAAATATTTTTTTTGTTTCGTGGAAGAATTGTTTCTCCTCTTTTTCCAATATGTTGTATTTTGTGAATATTTTATTTGCTTGTGTGAACAACAATTGATTGTTTAAAAAAAGGCAGGTCCTTTGAGTATAATGTCATTTGGATGGTTTATTATGCCAATATAGTTTTCTATGCTGTTTTGGCTCCTCTCTCCCTTTGGCCTTTGCTGTGCAACATGGGTAGTGAAAGGAATAGGGTTAAACCCATCTCATTTCAGAATAGGTAAGATAATCATCCTATTTGGGACGAATTGCCGATGACTGGATTGACTCCTTATATACAGAAGCTTCATGAACACGACCCACATGTTACTCTAGTGCTTTTCTAGGTGGGTAGGAGATTGGTATTTTAAAAGCATAAGGGGTCAAAATACCTATCACAGAGGACTTTATCAAAATTTTTTATGGTATTGGTGGAGGGATAAAAGTTCGTTTAGGGATCACAAAGCTTTTGATGAAGATGCAAATCTTTTCTTCAAAGACTGTGAATCAGAGAAGGTCAAGAGAACCACCGAGGAGGGTTACAATCATGTCACAATTCAACTACTCCAGATAGAAGTTGCTAAAGTAAATATGAGGTATCTAAACTTAGATGGTTGTTTTAGTAGTTTGTTTAGTTAGCATATCATGATTTTGAACCATTTTTTCGATGAAAAATGTATTTTTCTGCCCTTCTACATTTTTTCACCTCTTTATCATGGAATTAAAGTTCATAGGAAGAACCCTTCCACTCTAGTCCTTCATGAGGGCCTTATTCTCCTTATAATGGAGCATGCCAAAGCTGATTCCTTTCCAAATAAGCTCACCCACTCTAAATATGCTATTGAGTTTTCTCAAAAATGTCCACTTGTATTTCTCTAGCTTTTCCATGAGCCCTAAAGATGCACCTTTAGATGAAGATTCACGTTATCATATCAACAAATGCAAGCACCAGAAATAGGATGATTCAAACCCTAATTGGCCCCAAGGTTATGAGACTAATAAGGATGATTTTGAATATATGCCCTTTGATGACTATCGTTTAGACTCGCTTGGCCCTAGATTTAATAAGGCAAATTTTAGGTGGGTGAATCCTCAAAACCTTGTAAGTCAAATTAGGGCAGAGAAAAATGCCCTATTTTATCCTACTCAATTATTGGGGACAAAGAGAAAATTAATTCCCCTGTATAAATAAGTCCTTAGAGAAAGTTTTAAAAAGATCAATTTGGATGTGGGGCAAAAGAATGATATTAGAGATTATACTTTGGACCCTTTGACTATGGACCCACCCAGGGTGGATTATCATATTAAGGTCCCTATTGAAATTAAGGAGGCCCTTGTGAAGAAGGTTTCCCCTACTACTGGAATAGGAGATTATTGGCAAGAGACACTGGTCTTGAGGATTTATATGTTGTCATTTATGGTAACTAAATGTGCTACACATGTTCATTCATAATTTATTTGGACCATCTTGAAGGTTAGGAGACAAAATTGGTTAAGTATGAGAGAGAAGGAACAATGTACATGATTAAGAAAATGGTTCGATACAGATAGATAGTTTTGAGTTTTGATATATATGATCCTAGGAGGAGCATGACATAGGTATATTCTATCCTAATATAGGTGTCAAACACTAGATGTTATCATTTGAGAAAGTTATGAAAATTTGTTTGGCATTTTCTAATAACCAATGAAGAACAATGATATGTTACAGTAGATTGTTAAGTGATCCTAACATATTGTTTCATTGATTGGTTTATGAGTTTGAGAACATAGAGCCAACTTGGGAGATTGATTCTATGTGGTTGTTCAAGGTTAGCATTGAAAGTTACATATGAATTGAGTCGACTATCTACATGTTATAATACTTTTGTAATTTGTTCTTGTGGTCTCCCTAGTGGTGAATTAATTTTTGAAGTAAATAAGTAAGATCTATGCATTTTATTGTTTTGGAGTGAGATACGAATACTATGCCTGCGAAGGTTATGTGATTTTGAGTTTGAATAGAGAAGATCAAAGTTTTATCATGAAGTGTGTGGATTCAGTTTACTGTACTTAATTGGAATTGTTTTGGCATTTGTAGATGTTGCGATCTAGTTCAATATTTTTTTGGATTGTTGGCCATAATTTTTGAAGGCAGTGAGCCTTTCCTAGGTTGTAGCCCTTATTATAATTGAGTAGTGAGCTCCAGGTTGTAATCTTGAATGCATGTGTATTCCTTTTGTAAACCTTTAACAAGGTTAAATATATTTTAGTAGAGTATATTTTGTGGGTTTCATCCCCGCCATGGTTTTCCCCCTAAGAGGGTTTCCATGATAAAAATAATGGTGTTATAATATTGTGGATGCTCTTTCTATGTTGCTGCACTTTAAAGTTTTCATTACATGTGGCTTTTGGTTTCAGAATAAGATTAATAAATTAAAATTTGTCAAACATTAATGCACCCCCCTCTCAATGTTCCTTAACACCAACAATTAGTATTAGAGCCTTATGCCTCAGAGGAAGTCTAATAGCTTGAGGAAGATCCTGACAAGTGATTCAATGGATTTAGATGATATTCAACAACAACTCCTTGTTGCACTTGTTGATGATCTTGATCCGTCAAAAGATGAGAACCTGAATTTGAAGAATATTCTTTAGGAAGCTGAAAATTTCATTGAGATAATAAAATGACAATTGAACAAATCTATGGAAAAGAGGAAGAAAATTACTGACCAACTTAAGACAAAGGAAGCAATGGTGATTCTTAGGCCTTGAAGGATAAACCAATAGAATGTGAGCACCTTATAAAAGAAAAAGAAGCCCTAAAGCATGGGATGGAAGCTATGGTGAGAAATATGACTAAGGAGATTGAGGAGAAGACAGAAGAATGTGAAAAGAAAAAACCTGAGATAAAAATTAAAGCAAAAATATTGAGTGAATAAATTTAAGGAAGGAAAAAAAATGAAGATTATCTTGTTCAAAAAGCCAAACGTCATGACGATGAACTTAGAAAGATGATTAGAGTTTTCGAAGATTGTTGAGCATGTTAGAGTTTGGTGTTTGAGTGTGTTCTTATTAATGTTTTGTCATTGATGTCAACATACTATTTGTTGTTTCAGACAGTGTGTTCAGAATGTTTAGGAAAGAAGATTTTAGTTGTTTCAAGTAATGTATTGAATATCTTGAGTTGCAATTTTTAGAGATGTCTATAGATGCTCTATAGAGGTTCATAGAATTTTGGATAGAATATTGAGTGATGTATGATTGAGTTGTTAGTTTTTGTTGTTACAGTGTTCCTCTATACAGTGGAGGAGTATTTGGATTGGTATGAATTGGATTTGATGTTTTAGAGGTTGTGAAGTTGGTGGTTGCATGGTTCCTTATCATCGTGTCCAACACTCATGTTGTTCATGATTCAGAGTCTGGAGATGACTTTTGAGATGGGCTATCTTTCAACTAGCACAACCTCTAGTGGTCTTTGTTAATTAAAATGCAAGACCTGGCATTTGCAATAATTAGGGTTGCATGTTCTTTGCTATCATAAGCGTGGCATTCACACCCCAAAAAACCCTTTCTACATGTCTACAATGCCACTTTGTAGTTGGGAGGATATACAAGCTCAATTGTGCTTAACTCGCCAAGATCGTGAGACTTTTGAGCTTCTTGTCTCTAGCTTGCCAGTTGAATTATTACATAAGATTGGTATTACATGCATACGATCTTATTGGAAAGGTTGGCGTTGGTATCTAGAGACGACATTTTAGAGATACAAACCTCAACAATGATATCACTGGGTTTCTCCTCATTTTCCAATGGTAGAGGTTTTGAACCAACGATGACATTTACAATCCCTGCGTGCTATATAGAGGCTGCATTTTCTTACTATCTAGTCTGCTATCACTGAACCCAAAATAACACATTTTGTCTAGTGCATTCTTTTCCAAGGTTTTCCATTAGGTTCCTACCTTCACTATTTGGGTAATCCTGACCCACAGTGTCCTTTTTTTGGTCATTCCAAGTCTTTCCTTGATTTGTTTTGTTTCAGTAGACATGCTTAGAATTACTGGGTATGGATCCATGATTTTTCTTCTCCATTCGTCCTTAGACGTTTTCATGGCATATGGTTCTCCTTGGAGATAATCATAGATTCCCATTTTATTTTCTACAGCTTTGGCACACTTTTAGAATGGAAATTCTATTTATAATTTGGAAAGACAAAAAAAGTGGCAATTTTTCACACACCTCAATTGATACTAATGTCTTTCTCTTTGCTAAAGTTTGCATATGTAATAATGTGGTGTTACAGATTCAAGTCCAAGCATAGAAGGTGGCCCTTGAAGTGGCACATTACAAGAATTATTACAACACATGGCAAATGCATCCTGTTCGGTAGCTAGAGTTCCTCCAAATACTTTGGCTTCTGGTGGCTATCCTCCTTCCCATGGTCGCTACCTTTTAATGGGAGTCCCTCTCATCAGTGTTCAGACAATTCCCTTTCAGTCTCCTCGACGCCATTCACCTTGTTGTCGATTATCTCCTCTTGGATCGACGGGTCCCCTACATTATCGTGGTTCCTCGTCTATGTGGCCTTTGACGGTAGGTGCTAATTTTGCACCCTTTGTGTGGTCATCTGCGGGTGGAGCTTCAGGGTGGCCCAGTAGAGATTTAGGTTGGCCGTCGTCTTCCAAAGGCTTCCCCAGATTCCCATTACCTATTTGCCCATGACATGAAGACAAGGAAATGGAAGAGGATAATACAAGCGATTGGACATTCTCAGACCATGAGCGAGACCATGACTCGGGTTTGGGTAAGAAGGATGAACCAGACCCTCCTCCTCCTTCGGCTATGACTTTACCTACATAAGGGTGCTTCCTTTCTAGACAATGCCCATTTGGTTTTATGTTGTTTCTGTTTCAGAGCTAGGCCTTTATGTTTTTTTTGAAATCTGGTTTATGGGCTATGCCCATGTGACTCTTGGGGGATGATTTTGTCCTCCTGTTATTTTTTGATATAGATGTAATCTTACTTTATAAATTTAATATAATCAATTAATATTTTCCATCAAAATAAATTTACATTTTGGAAAGCTTTATTGATGAATTTAAAGTATATTATAATAGAAAAGGAATATTATGATATCGAATAAACACGACAAATCCTTTTAAAGTCTAGAGTCTGAGACAAGTACAATGTGCATTTCTAAGGATTGTATCTTTTGGGGAAATTACAATGCACAAAGTCAGTTGGGGAGGCATAATTACGCCGTACGCGTTTCCATCTTGGAAAGCCCTGGCCTATTTTTATGTATCTACGATTGGAAGTGTTGGAGAGGCCAATGACTACCATTGAAGTCATATGGCCTGTTAGTTGCTTTTCACCAGTTGTCCGTCTCTAGCTGTCCAAGATTTTTCTTTTGCAAAAAAAAGTGACAGAAACGACAAAACCTAAGCGAGCCATTTATTTTGTCTTAGGGAACTACAAACCTAGACTGCGCCCATATTTTCAGCTAACCATGTGCTAGATACAGTTTCAAAAATAGACCTGACACATGAGGAAATAGGGGCATCCATGCTAGGCTCGGTCTTGGCCTTTACTCCTTGAGTGGCTTCAGAAACTACAACCGGGGGCAAATTAAAATATGAAGCCTTCATTCTCCAAGACCCCATATACTGTTCAAGCCAGTTGTTGACCCATATTTCCCACATAGCCAACTTCGAAGGGAACGTTATTGGCAGGTGAAGACAGATTCAAAAGGCATTGCCACTTCCTTTCCTGCCTGCGTGCCAAGAAATAGTCTTCGAACAGGGCTTGGGCATCCATCAAAGCATAGGCACAAAATGCATTTGTTTTAGACGTATTTGTTTTAGTGCACAAATTACTTGCCCAAATTGTATAAAATTAAACTGCAAAACAACCATTTTAACAAGAAAATGAATTACATACCTTTCTCTGGCATATGGACCCATTACATTTGCCTCAAATGACACCTCCACCTGCCCAATTTTTGGTGGTGTTAAAAGGGAAACAAAGAGGCAACCAATGACGAGGGAACATCAAAGAAAAAAATCAAATGTAGGGAATTGCACATGTCCATGGCGTCTTTGAGGTCATTTTCTAGAGGTTGCAACAACATTAATCAAGGATACTAAGCCTCGTGTTTAAGCTGTATCTAGACATCCGCTAAACTATAGCAGCTGCCTATGCATACAATGAGTTGCGGTCACAATTCATTTGAGCTTTATCTACCAACATGACTTCCCAATGAATGAGTGCTAAATTATGCCTGCGTTACAATACTTCTATTTTTTTGTTGTGAATTACAATACTTGTGCTTACAATTTACTATTCCAGTATCTCGGCCCTCGATGGATAAGCTGCATATCGCTTTTTCCCCTCAGCGCAGGGATGGGGCATTTCCTTCCATTAGCTGAATTTGTAAAGTGGCTCTGTGAGTTTCATGGCTTCTCCATCACCCTCATCATCGGGAAGTGGTTGTGGACTTCTCAACAACCCGCAGTGCTTGAACGATTGGCCTCCTCTACTCTGGACATTCGCTTCACAGAGATTGCTCAAATCACTGAGGACGAAGATGAGCAGAACATGAAAATTGAAACACGCGTTTCCAGATTTGTGCTGAAAGCGAAGCCACACATTGAAGACGCTATGCAATCGTTGCATTCATCTTTTCTTCATAGTCTCGCTGCCTTAGCATTGGAGAAAGTAAGAGAATTGTTCCTCAAATGCACCACTGAAGATTATTATTTCTTAACTCTCGTGCTGCTTTTGTCACTGGCTGCGCCAAAGCCTATGGTTGCACCCCTTTTAGAGGGTGCCATTCTAGAAGCCTCGCCCTCAAAGCTCTTAGACGCTTCCTGCTCAGGATCTGTTGTTGGTTCTTCATGGCACCTACAAATACTTTTCTCAAGCTTTATGTTGCGAAGCTCAAGGTAAGTTGTTTGCATGAAGGAGTACTCATCAAAACACACCACGTATATTCACTAAAGAACTCAATGGTTTATGTTGATACTCTTCTACACATGCTAGCCTCTACGTGTCCTTCTCTACATCTCTTGTGACAGTGTTGTTGACAGCTGGATTTCACTAACATTCAATCCATCCTCCACATTTTCTCCACATCTATTGTTGTTCAAATTATATTTAGTTGGAATCTTGGTATTTCTATGTCCTTATTCTCTACCTTTCCCTTTCTTTCCCTTTGTAATTATTTATTTATTTGGGTGGAAAGGCATTACAAACTGATGTCGAATATAATGGATAGGTGTAACTCCAGATTCCACATCCCCTGCTTACATCCTCTCCACCCATGTGTGGATTGAAGCTTGGAACGTAGGGCATGAACGTCCATGGGTGCAGACTAGGCTCATAAGCCGTTGAAACAAATACCGCAGAGAAATGTGGTTTTACATTAAACGACAACTATGTAGTTGCGGATTTAGAAATTTTCAGGCAAGATATGGTGAAGAAAAGTATGGAACCGATGTCACAAACTATGGAGGTCCAGCGCATGTTGTAAGCACACATGATTTCCCAGAGCACATCCCTCAAGGCCAAGTTATGAGGATTCACTGTGAACAAAGTCCTGATTGAATAGCCCAAGTCACTTTGAAAAAGGCTGTAGAATTTACTCTTAATCAAGATTCATTTAATACCAGCATAAGAGATTATACCAAACTTTAAGATACCTTTTCGAAGGAAGATCATTGAGAAAATGCTGAAAAGCTTCTCCAGGTTAATTCACGTGCACAGCAAACTAGGGAATCTTGATCGAGCTAAAGAGGCATTTAATGAAATAAAAACTCTCGAACTTCAACCAATTCAGAAAGCATACATCTTAATGATCATGGCTTATGTGAAAGAAGGATTACCAAAACTGGGAGAGTCTTTGATAAGAGAAATGGAAGCTAAAATTATTGAACCGGGGAAGGAAGTATACTTGGCATTGCTTAGAGCTTTTGTAGAGAGAGGTCATATTGATGGTACACAGAATTCTCAATACTATGTAGTTTGCTGGTATCGTGCCAAACTTGGAATCATGTACATTATTGGTGGAGGCTTATGGTCAATCCTTGTGGTTTCACATAAAATGATTGTGCAAGGGAGCTTTCTATCCCCTTTCTAAATCTTTGATTTAATGCAAATATCTGATTGTATAGTGTAAACCGCGCTCAATAGGGGCAAGTGGTTTTTTAAAAAAAGGAATTTCAAATATGAAAAGTGAGTACACTTTTTGGAGGCTACAATTGAAGGATCTTCTCTGTGTTTTGTTCACTGTTTTAAATATGCTAGGGAGGGCATCGACTTCTAGGAATTTGTGGTGAAGGACAACAATGGAAAATAGTTAGTGAAAGAAACATTCATTGCAACCTATTATGGCTTGAAGTACAGTGAGTTCTATAAAGATGAAAGTGGGCTTAGAGATACAATTGCAAATTTAATATGTTTCCCAATTAATATTTTTTAAGAAACATTGATGGCAGGGGTTGAAGGGGACTTAATTCGTGTCTAATGAATTCGGTTGGGAGGGGATAAAGGGGAATTTATTCGTGTCTAATGAATTCAGTTCACATAAATGGAAAAGTGTCTATCTCACCTACTCACATGTTGCTTGAGTCCTTTTGTCCACACTCTTCCATTTTGTGAAGGTTACAGTTCCTAGGGAAAGTAAAGGGTTAATTATTTTATTTTATTCACATGCTATATTTACATTTTCTAATGTTAGATATTAAATCAATATTTTTTAATTCTTTGAACTTTATTTTATTTTATTCAAATCTTATCTAAATTATCTTAATATTTTTTGTGTCAACTAAATCAATATTTCCTCATCTTGCATATGAAGAAATACAATATATAATTTAATGGATATTATAAGTTACAAAATATGAATAAAGAAATATTTGTGTGCAAATTTTATATGATGTATATAACAAATTTATTGAGGAAAATATAATTATTTATATATATTTTATTTATTTTTTAAGATAATATATTTTAATTAATTTTTACATATATAAAATAATTTTATAATACTTATTTAATATTGTATTAAAAATAGAGAACAATTAAATTATGAGTTTGTCAAATTTAAATTAAATTATATTTTATTTATATTAATTTTTTTAGTTTTAAATTAATAAATGTAGGAAGTGGTATAAGAAGTTCTATTTTCTCAATTTGATATTTATACACTAATGTGTTGTTGTCAATATTAATATAGATATAAGCAATTCATTTAATCTAGAGGTGTGATACTCATGCAATAGAATTTTGATTTTTAGAGAAAGTGTTATTCATATTAATCATATTTTTTTTTAATTTAAAAATTAATAAATTGAAGATATATACTATATCCACCAAGTGGAGTGGTATATGAAGTTCTATATTTTCTCAAAAAGAAAATCATAGGTGTGAAGTTTTCCTCAATTTGACATTCATACATCGATGTGTTGTCATCAACATTAATATAGTGGGTTTATTTTTTTCCCAATAGATATGACTAATTCATTTAGTGTAGAGGTGTGATACTCATGCAATAGGATTTTGATTTTCGGAGAAAGTGTTGGTTATATTAATTTTTTTTATTTTTAAATTAATAAATTAAAGATATATACTATATCCACCAATTAAATGTAGGCTAGGAGTGGTATATGAAGCTCTATTTTCTCAATAAGAAAATTAAAGGTGTCAATTTTTTCTCAATTTAAGTAAAGTAAAACAATAGATATCAACTTGAAATTAAATTCAACAATAATTTCTAATAAAATTGTATTTATTCATTATATGTATATAGAGAAAGTTCAACAATGTATACTATAGAGAAAGGTGTGGATATTCAAGTATGCTTAGAAAAATAACCAAATTCTTCACTAATTGAATATCCACACCTTTTCTCCATAGGAAATAAAATGGGAAGAGCAGATGTAGTGTTTTCAAACCCCATTCAAAGCTTTTAGTGTGCTTGTAAATAAAACTAACAAACATTTTGGTCTCAGATTTATCTATAGCCTTGGAGGATAACTATTTGATAAATGTAAGTCATGCCAACAGTGTCAGAATGTAATTTAACTTAATATTATTAAGTCCATTATTTTAATTTAGTGTTGCTTGGTGGGATTATGATGTTGTTTTTGCTTCAATTGTTTGTTTCCTTTGATATTTTGAATGGATCAATGAAAATGATTTGCTAGGTAGATAGGGAGATCAAATTCTATTTTAAAGGAGATAGTTGATACATGATATTGAAATTTAACAAACTATCTAACTAATTTGATAGGTAGTCAAGATTTCTCAACTGTAATGTGCATTGGCTCTTTCTTCAACACTATTTTGTCTTTTAAGAGTTTAATCTCGTTACTTCCTTTTGTTACAATAGTCATCAAAAGAGTAGAGGGAAGATAAATGCCAAACATTGTTTAAATTGTCTGCATCCTTAAAGCTTAACTTCGCTATAAGATATATTATCAGTTATATTGCCTTGCACTAATTACTCATTTGACAAACTCGGTAAGAATTGCAATAGGTAACAAAAGTGCCAAGGGAGGGTGAACATGGGGAAAAAAAGACTCTTCTAAGGTTATCCTCCTTCGAGATATCCTCCATCAGCCCCTCTTGCAGGATACCACCAATTGGAAACTCACCAAAAATAAAAGAGTAACCATCCAATTCTCAAACATGAGCAAAGAGAGAAAACAATAATGGGTTGGCAATTGCAAATTGTTAAAAATCTAAAAGTCACTTAAGAACCAAGAGCCATAGAACTCTTTAGCAACCATTTCTTGCCAAATATCATCCTTATAGTTTTCTTAATATGAGAAAAAGACATGAACAAGAGAGTGTCATCTGTAAATCGCAGTACATATATACATGTTAACTAGCATATAAAATATTAAATGATATAACTGTAATAAATGAAAGTTGCACGTGGCATGGCAATATAAATACTAGAAGGAAATATGATGAACAATAGAGAGAGAGAGAGAGAGAGAGAGAGAGGTATATGAAGTGGGTGATGGAGAGAGATGGATGAATAAAGAGAGGGAGATGTGTCAAGATATGGAGGGGGAGAAGAAGATAGAGATAGAGATGAATAAAGAGTGAGAGGATGGGAGAAAAATATATAGAGAGACAAAGATAGATTGAGAGGTCAAGATAGAAAGAGATCTAGCAAGATACATAAGGAAACATAGATAGAGATATAGATGGTGAGATAGATTGATAGAGAGATAAGGAGATATAGAGAGGAAGAGAGGGAGATATAAAAGTTATTTTAAGAAATTTTTATAAAATTCTATCTTTATGTTTATTTATATAATATAATTTTTTTGTTAAAAAATAAAATATCAAATTATTAGTTGAAAACAAATATAAATAATGTATCTATACAATATTCACATGGATAATATTGAAATGCTTCTTATTATAGTAATTTTGTCACTTTATTCTTCTTCATCATTTAGAATTTATTGTTGAGAATAAGTTATGTTAAACTAAAAGTATCAAAGCACAATCTTTACCATTTTGTGTACACTTTTGATTATATCTTAATAAATTTTATTTTTTATATATTTATCTTATTTCTCAAGACATTAAAACAATTTATTTCTACTCTATCAAATGTTTGTTCTTCAAATTGTCTTTAATACACAAGATGCCCTCGTGATATGTCATTCCTATTCATCGTAGCCATATGATAATAACACATAGAAATTACATCAAGATAAGGGTATTCTTAATACAATATCTCTAATTTACTAAATAAAAGTAAAAATATAAATGTCTTGGTCATGTGATTTAATTGAAGGTAATTTGAAATTATGAACTAATTAAAACTAAAATTAATTATAAAGTTAATAATATGTTATTTATATTATGATAATTTATATTTTGTATAATGTATTACATGTTTAAAATTAAGAGAGAGAGAGAGAGAGAGAGAGAGAGATGTGTCTAGATGAAGAGATAATGTGTGTGGGGAGGGGAGGGG
>MU226895.1:2131614-2150055 GCA_018584345.1 Thuja plicata
GTTTTCTCTATCACCCTTAAAAGACAAACTATTCTTAATAGTTGGGTAAGTGTATTTTATAATCACTTCCCTCTGAATTTTATAACAGGTACAACTCCCTTAAATGATATTCAATGAAATGAGAAAACAGTTTAATTTGTTAGCTTTTAACCAGAAAGCTTATAAAGGCAAAAATATCATTCTTTGATGATATGTTTTGAAACAACTAGAGAAGTACATATAACCACATAATGAATAGGAAGGAAACACAGTCACTTCCACAATAGTATTTCATGAAAAACATAAACAAATTTGACTGTAGATAATAGATAACAGATAAAACTCAAGATTTAGATACCATGAAATAGCTGATTAAGATATAAAATAGGTCAAACTATATTCCAACACAGGGAATTTTGCTTAAAATCATAAACAACATAGATTTATTGATCTTCCTGTCATATACTTCAAAAATTACTACACAGGTAATTATCTAAAAATCAATTCTGTTCACAACAATCACCATCTGAATTCTAATTATCAAAACTATATCTATCTATCAAAGTTTTTCTGAACCCCCTTTTCCAAGTTTTAGCAGCCAGAATAAATAGCAATAGAGCACCGAGAGGCCTCTCGAAAAACATGGCCTCTCGGTGAAACAGTTAAGTAACAAATCCATTAGTTAGAGGACACGTGTCCTTGAAATTTAGCATAATAACAAAGTAAAAATAGGAAACTAGATGGCAGAATCAGGTTCTTTATCCAAGACATGATCCTCGCTTGTCGCTGGACTCCCTTCTTCATTGATAATCGATTGGGTCAGTTTCCATTCTTTGTATGCTTGAACTAACTCCTTGGCAAGCGACAGGTGCGGGATCTTAGAGTTCACTATTCGGGCCATGGAGGCATCTTTATTCCAACTCATCTTTTTCACCCTATCAGTAACATTAGATAATTGATCAACACACAAATAAAGCATGGATTCAATCCTTGCTATCTGGGTCAAATTAGAGGCCTTGGGCTGAATCTTGTCTCTGATGGTTTTAATAGCTGATTCAAAAGCATCCGAAGAACCTTTTAGTTCTTGTTCACCGAAGATAGAGGGGTAGGTATAAGTGAAATTAATCACTTTCAACTCTGTTAGGGAAGCCTTTCGGATTTGCTTTGCTTCAACTTCATATTCTTTATTCTCTGTAATAGCACTTTTTATCAGGGAAATACGCCAGTTGATTTTTTTTCTAAGTATGAAGAAGTACCTGACTCCTCGGCACCTTTCAGTGACTTTTCTTCACAGAATTTACTAAAGCCATGCCTTTCAATTTCCATAAATTTGGTCATTGCTGACACCCACTTCTCTTTATCTGTGCTGCATACTTGTCGTTGAGCCTGCAATTCCTCTATAGTTGTCTTGGTGTTATGAAGGACTGAATGAGAATCTTTGATATACTGTTTGCCTTTTTTTAGCACCTGAATCATCCATTTATCCACTGAAGAAACCAGAGTTTGTCCCCTTTGAACTTGATTAAGTAGAGTCTTATTTTCTTCGGAATTGGGATCGAACACTTGAGAAGACTGAGACAACAGGGTAGCATCAAAGTTGCAAAATGTGTTAATAAACTGAGAAAGTGAAACAATGGTCTGTTTCAATTCTTTCTTTTCTTTGCTATCCTGCACCGATGTAATCAACATTTTTTGGGCTGTTTCTTTGAACAAGGTGTTTTTCCCAACTCTGTCCATTGTTCCTAACTCAATTTTAGTAATTTCAAAGTCCTCGACTACCACATTTGGTTTCTCTTCCTTAGGCCTATAAGTAGCGACCTCGGCCATCCACTTTCCAGTCTTAGCATCAACAAACATGCGTGTTATGGTTTTTACCTTCTTGGCCTTAGGGGTTTTCTGAGCATACTTACTCACAATATCTTGTACTAGTATGGACACAGGAATAAGACTCCACTTTTTATTGATAGAGGAAGTCAGCCATTTGGGCATGTCACTGATTTTTGCGGGTTGGGGACTGACTTTAACAGGAGTATCCATTAAATCCAGGGTTACGTCTTCAAGATCAAAAAGATCTTTCCCAATTTGGTCATCATCACCAATCTGATAATTCAAGTCTTCAAACTTATCATCTTCTAGATTTACTGTCTTCATCTATTCTTGAGTCATCTTTACCTTCTTTTGGGATCGAGAGCGTGACCTGGTGATATGTTGAGGAGAAGCCACAGATGAAAGTTCCGCAATAGACTTCTTTTTAGATTCTTTCTTCTGTTGCTTACCATATGAACCTACATTATCAGATGTTTTAGGCGTGTTAGAACTAAAGGGGGAAGAAAACAAAATTGAAGATTTATTTCTAGTCTTTTTAGGACTAGACTACCCTTTTTTTGCTTGTAGCCACTTCTCAATTAATTTGAGAACATGTTGTGTTCTTCTTTGAATGTCATCATCTTCCTCTTTTGACCAATCAACATCTACCTCTTCAGTATCGAGAGGTCTTTTGAAATTAGGTTCAATCAAATCAGAACCATCATCTGTCACTCCCTCTATGCTGAATTGTATTCTCATTGAAAGAATTTGAGAGATATAGAGTCTACTGTGGCTTTTGGTCATGACTTGAGATTCGTTTACACAATCTTCCCAGAAATCCTCTAAATGGGGAATTGGAAACATGTGAGACCTTAAGTCCAGCCTACCGCTATCAAAATTTTTTATTATCAAAGCCTATTCTTTCTGTATAGTACTTCACTTCCGATACTTATAGCATCTTCAAAGGTTAGACATGAAAGCTTCCCTAGCTGCAATGGAAATAGTTTTTCACCTCAGTCTCCAGGAAGGAAACACTTTAGCACGATGGCAAGCTATCTACAGATTTCAACAAAAATAAAATAGCCAAATGCATATCGAGGCAATTTGGTAGGGGCATCCTAAAAAACACCAATTGTTAAATAAGATAACTTAGGGAATTGGATGTAATAACTCCCAAACCTAGTCACAAAGTGCTGAGCTTCTGAGCTCATCCTCCTAGCCGAATCTCCAAACATTTCAAAGAAAAGCTTTCCCATAAAAGTATCATGAACTCTCCTATAATTTTGAATTAAACTATCTTTACAAAGCATAGAGGAATATTCAAACACACACATGCCATCAATCCAAGGCTCATGAATCATGCCACTCCATATCCTCCTACATGCTAGACAATACATGAGATAAGAGGACATATAAAAGCTACAACCAGTATTCTTGGAACTATTCAACTGTTCCCTCATGGATTCTGCAATTAACTCAGCCCAATCCAGCTTATGCTTTCCCTCTAAAATAATTTCTACATAAAAAAATAACCAATCTGCAAACAAAGAAGCCTCAGGTGACCCCCTAACTCTGTGCAGCATTACCATGATATCACTAATGTGCGGATGCATGTGATTTCTGTTTAACTTCTTGGGCAACTGAGAACCTCCTCTTTGGGCATTTATCAACCAATACTTAGCCATGGAAGTACAGTTTGCATCATCAATGGACTTGAAATTAACTAGAGATTGGGCAGGAGAAAAAGCTAAAAAAGTCCGTTCTTGGATTTGGAAAGCCGAGGCAACAATTCCTCTATTTACGGCCATCAACACTTCACCATTTCTGTTAAGAATTGACTTAGTTCACTGGTCATGATGTTTAATACATTCATAGACAATCTCAGGGAAAACCACTGGAGGAGGGAAGCATGCGGCTATACATAACCCACTAATCAAAATTTCCATAGAAGGGACATTTTCTTCTACACATGCAGTAAGCCTATCAGCTATCCCTTCAATATCATACCCTTCTAGGTCTGTGTTTGTTACAATAGAATTTTCGCAGACTAAACTAGACACATTCCCAAAGAAATGGAATGCTGACTTCATTTTTGCAAGAACAAACTGCAAATTGCTACAGAAACCCCTGCAAAATTCACCAGTTTTTAAATTTAAACACTGGAAGAGTGACAGCCTGACTTACCTTAATCTCTGAGGAAAATTCTGCAACTGGAGCTCCGAAAAACCCTTACCTCCGTTCTTCACGCATATAGAGAACAACAGTAATTCAAAAATGAATGCCAAGGAGGGCTTTTAAAGGAAACATCTAGAATGAGTAATTAACTACCCATAATTAAGACAATAATGTCTCGAAAAGAGAAGTGACCATTCGCACACGTGATCATCTACTGCCACTTTGCACAAACTTTTATGTCACACAAACTCCTCATTAATTTGACAGCTCAAACGTGATTTAGCCACTACCGAAAGACCTCTTCATTAAAAGTTTTACCTGAGTGGGACCCATTTCTGAAAAGATGGCGGCTGTCCTTGATTTATGCCACCTATCATTTTTAAAGATCCTTGAACACTCTTGAACACCCTTGAACACTCTTGAACACTCTTGAACAAGTTCAAAGATGTTCATATGTGTTCACCTTCATTAAATCCCATTCCTTAATATCCCACCAACAGTTTGATAGCAAGAGCCAAATCACTTATCCGATAATCTTCCACCCTAGATCGATCAAAGTTTTGTATCCTGATGATCACAAAACACCTTCCTTTAGCAAAAATGCAAATCACCTACTTCTTCTTTATAAAGAAAATGAATGAGCTTGAACATCCTTGAATGCCCTTGAATAGAGTTCAAGGTTGTTCATAGGTGTTCAAGCCTGTTCAAACCTGTTCAAAAGATATGTTAGCAAAAGACTTTTCTCTCCTTAGCGAGCAACGATGGAACATAGGGAAGAACTTTTGCTGAGATTTTAAATATGAGGGCTTAGGCAGCTTGAGATACACAAAATAACAAGGTGACTCTGAAAAAGTAACACTAAGGACAAAGATCAAGATTTGGACTAACACTAGTCATGGGTGCTTAAGGTGTCATTAAACTTGTAAAATTAGTTGACATTCGATAGGGGATGAGTGTAGTGTTTCTGTTTAAGTTCTAAAAATTCACCCTTTAGGAAAAGGGCGGCCAAGATGACATTTTCCATTTAGTTTCAAATCATATTTCTATGGTAGGTTTCTCTTTGCATCCTCTTCTAATATGGGTTGGGTCTATAATTATGTGTTCTATATTTATATTTTTATTCTATCCATTGTCAAATTTTCACCTTCTAGGTTGAATCTTCATATTTCATCCACATCTTTCCACAGTCATTTTCAACTCAAAAAAGGAGTGATTGTATTCCCCTTGTGACCAATCCCTTTCAATTATATTTGAGGTTAAGCCAGGTGGAAGTACTCTACATAATGTAATTAAGTGGGAATATACCTTGTTCCTAGTTTGCATGCACAAACTTGTGACCACCTCATTTCTTACATTATAGATGGGTTTGGCTAGGGGATATTTTGGTGAGTGAGATATATCCTATTAACCACCATTGAATAAGGAAATGATCAAAGATGTGGACTTACGTGGAGTCAATGCCCAGTATTGACAACTACTCAACACACATTTATAGGTACCTATGCATAAACATAATAGTTGTAGTGCATAACCATATTTCTCAATTAGGGTGATCATCATAATATTGTTAATACACAATAATATAATTATAAATATTATAATCACTAATATGATATGTATTTCTAATTGGATCAATAATAATTTAATACCTCAATTGAATAAAATAATTATCCAATATTATTCATTATGTAATTTAGTTAACAAATCAGATTCATATTTTGTTACAATATTACCATTAATATATCTAATTATGATGATAAAAAACTATATTACTAATCTATCACAACATCTATCTTAATGCCAAAATGATGATTAGCCCATGTTTATCCAAAATACCAAAATTAATAGGTTAAATCTCTACTCAGGTAAGATATTACGCCTCATTATATTCAAGAACATAATCAGGGATGACACATAAGTTCTCACAAATATGTCCAAGGGAGCACAAACATCTCAATGAAGTAAAACAATTCAAAACCAATATGGAGTAGTTCATACACATCAATGGGTCATCATGATCACACACATATTAAAGAAGAACATAAAATAAGAATTGAAGGGCCCAATAAGTGGCATACAAATCATCCAAAGGGCACAACTCCGAAATAAGCATTAGAATAATCACATCACAAAGCTAAAAATTTGGAGGCACTAAAACTTCCCCTTACTAATAGGAATTACTCTTAGAAGTGTGAAAAAACGAGAATAGACATACACATAGCTCGACACAAAAAAACATCAAGACACACAAGAAAAACTACTTGACTTTGATGACATTAATTTTTCATTAGTATTCAAACAACACTTTCGGTAAGCTTACACCAAAAAATAGTAAAGAGAAAACTGAAGATCAGATTAGAAGATCACCAAAAATGACTAAGTACAAAGAGAACTGATGACACAAGGTAGTGTGTAAACCAAAAATCACAATGCAGAAAGATAAAGTGGAACCCGACAGAGGAACCTGAAGTGCAAGTTACAGTGTAGACCGACAAAACAGATATAGTGCAGCCGACAGTAAAAATTGAAGGAAAGTCAAGCATGATCGACAGACATAACCAAAAGTCAGTTGCAGCCCGCAAAAAGTGGATCTAACTTCCACGTCAGATAAGGCAAGTGTATTCTAGTTATATGATATTTAATTGTTTTAAATCCATTTCTTTAGGGACAAGAAACATTAATGTAAGTGTTTTAATCAGTCCAACTGATTTAAAACACATAGACTAGGAGATCTAGGTGTAAGTTGTAAACCTAATCTTAGAGTTAACATTATTTTTATCACAACTCGATGAAGTCAATCCATCTATAAATAGATGATGTAATCATTCATTAGAATGTATGTATAAGAGAAAAGAGAATATAAAAAACACATCTATGGATTGAATTGAGAGTTTCAAGAACCAGAACAGAAAAAGAAGAATTTGGTTAGCAGAGCCAAGAACAGAGAAAACTGATAATTAAAGGTATTATTCAATCACAGTTAAGGTGATAATATTTATATGTGAACTACATAGGATCTGTATCAACAATAGGAGATTGCATTTACTAGGTCAATTTGTAATTTTCTATCATTCTAACAAGTGGAGCAAAGTGTAAAAATTCCTTTCAAGAAAGGTGGATTTAACAGTCCAATATCAAATCTCTTAACCAAGTGCACACTTAACAGTGTTGCTAAAAGCTCTTAACAGAGTAGAATTTAATAGGTCTCCACTGATACTCCTAATAGGGTAGATCATCAGAAGTGATCAAATTGTAAGCCTCAACTGACCCCTTCCAATCTACAAATAGTGAAGTTTTGTGGGTACCATCCCCACCACAATTTTTACTTCCTAACAGGAGTTTTGTGCGATCTCATATCTTGTGTTATGTGTCAATTATGTTCATGAATGTTTCTATGAATTAATCACATGTTTATTATTGTTATAAATTGATATAACTCACACAAAGATAGTGTAGATTAGATTGAATGGATATGCACTTGATTACAAAGGTTAATTGATTAAAGGATATAAAAAAGTTTTAGAGGTACTGAATCACGCCTCCCCTCTCACTACTACTTCCCATTAAACCCAAAAATTGGTATCAAAGATAATTCTCTTCTTGGAAAGCTTAAAATCTTAAGAGAAAATATCATACAATGGAGAAGTACAAACTTGATAAAAATATTGAGAAAACAAAGCTTGAAATTCAAATGTTCTATGAACAGTATAAAGAAGCTAGAATCAACGTGAGATAGTTGCTTGATGAAATAAAAGGTATGGAAAATTAGAGTAATGAAAAGGATTATCAAGAAGAAGAGATTCTAGATTTCTTTGAGTCTTCATGATCAAATGCAAGAAAAGCATAAGATACATCAAAAGGGAACATCACAAATCTAAAAGAGATCAATCAACATCTGATAGAGAAAATAAAGATGCTGCAAATTGGTCAAGAGACCCAAATGGTAAGAATGATTGATGTAATGAGTTCTTCTAGACAAGCTGAAATAGAAAGAACACTAGCTACTGATGACAAGAGAAAGATTACAGAGAAACTACAAGAAAAGGAGTTAGAAATTCAAAGACATGCTGAGTATCACCATGAGCTTACAAATCATATTATTCTTATGATTCAAGAGGAAAACAGAATGAATGTTGAACTCATTGAAATAATACAGATTATAGGTGAACTAAGAGAAGAGACTGAAAAACTAAAGCATGAGGTTAGAATTCAGCAACAACATAATGAAGTTATCAGAAAGGCTGAAGAGAGCAATAAAAGAATGGATGATTTTCTAGAAGGACAACGAAGAATCACCAATAACAATGATCTAGGCTTTACAAAAAATGGAGAATCATCAAATCAACCCAATCCAAAGAATGTCTATGAAAATCCAAGACCAAGAAAGCTTACATGCAAACACTATGGAAAGAAAGGTCACACATCAAATGTATGCAGAAGCAAAATGAAAGGTATTCCTAAATCTATATCTTCATTCATAGGATTCTATTATAAATGTAACAAGAAAGGTCATAAAGCATATGAATGTAAGTCTAAGATGGATCAACCAAAGAAGGAAACCTACATGGACAAATACTGCCCTACATGAAAAATGAATGGGCACACAATTATTGAATGCTGGAAAAATAAAAAGCAAGCATGGAAGCCTAAAGGTCAAGAAACTCCATATCAACCGAAGAATGTCAGTAATTAGTATGTATGGGACTAAAATATTTGGACAAATTGTACAACATGTGGAAGATATGGTCACATTGCTACAAACTGTATGAGACTATGGACTAGAAATTCTAGAGGCTAGACTAACCCTAGAATGGCATGCTTACACTGCCATGAAGTTGGCCATCTCAAGAAAGACTATAGAGACTGAATGATAGAGACAAGCACATATCTCAATGGAAACACCATTGAAGATATCCGAAGGGCTAGAGACAAGATGTGGAGAAAATCTTCAAGCAATGATGAGGCTAGACCAAGCAATGCAAATGGTGATACCCCATCCAATGGATCTGGTGAAATCACCACCCCACTTAAGCTAAACAAGTAAGTATGGAACTGCATTACACCAAGTCATATTTTGCATCAGTTCCATTATACTAAATAATACATAGTCAAAATCTACATGAATAAAGATACATAATATGTTACTTGTTATAAATTTGAGAAAAAAACCCCGTCGATATACACATACTGAAAATCATGGGTAAACATAATGGATGAGCTGTCTACACTTACCAAAAATTGTCGGTCAACACATAAAATGGCTAAGTTGCAAATGTAACCTGACACCCATCAGTAAGGAAACAAAGTTCTAAGGTTTTCATGACAGAATACCGATATCTGTCGGTAAAAGAAAATGTAATAACAACTATCCTGAACATCCTGACAACATCGACGATGATAGTAAAGTCTTCACCGATGAACTTAGTCTTTTAAAAACTGAAGAGCTGGTGAGCATTTATGACATGAATTTTAGGGCAATGGCTATAAATAGGGCATCAAAATGATTCATTTGTCACGACACCCAGAGCAGAGCGAGCGAAGGCACTTTTTGAGCAGAAAGCATCCAAGCTACAAAACAATCATGACTCGACCTCCAAGCACTCCAAATTAGTTCAAAAATCTTTGCAAGCACAAAAAGTAAGTTCTTCAAGACTGACAACTCTGTTTTTATGCATTTTCACAGAAGCCCTGATTTTTTGAAAATGTCATCAACTTCAAATTCATGAAATCTAAGAATGCAAAGAAAGATGAGTTCAAACTCATCAAGAACACTGCATATGAGGAACCTTACTATAAGATCCATCTGGAGGTTTCCTTACAACCCGACAATGTTGGTGCGTTTTCATGCATTCCAGCTAGGGTTTTTCTGGTTGAAGACATCTGATCCTTCATACACTGTAAGATTGTAGAGATTGGAATGTCAGAGGTGGAAGAAGCTTACAAGAAGCTTTGTAACAATGATGGAACACTTAAGGAAGAGCACAAACACATTGAGGTAAAAGGGCTTACCAATGCCCTAAAGTTTCTGAAGGTCTTCAAAATTGATTGGATTTGGTTAGTTCTAAGCATAATGCATAACAATAAGTTAAGGTTGGATGAACCAAAGGAAATCACTCGAGATGTCATCCATGCGGTCACCGGTTACCCCGTAACTGATAAAGTAAAGGCACTAAAGTATCCACCGAAGGTAGAGACCGAAAAGATGGCTGGAGCCAAATGAGATGGCCATGGATTGAAAGTAACAATAATAACCGATGATGAGGTTAAGTTTGGTGCATTTATATTGGGTTACAAATTCTTCCAGGCCAGCAGATTAAACAGTACTACATTAGGTGCCGTGGACACAACTTATAAAATTGTGAATAAAGGTACATAGTTGGACTTATCCGAGCTACCCCTTCAAATCAGTTGAAGGAAAACCTAAAGACAATCAGGAATGCAAAGTCAAACACTTGTAAGTTTGGCTCACTTATCATGTGTATTTTCTTCTATTTTCAAGAAAAGTTCCCATCGGTAGGAGATGTGAAATGGGACAACACCAAACTAGTCACCATGCAAATCAGTGAGCACATAGCTGCACTAAGGGATAACTTTGAAACAATTATGGATGAATAATTTAATGTATTCAAAGAACAAATGCAAAAGAGGGTAAGAATCCCCAAGTAACTCATCAAGCAATATAAGGATGAGATATGCTTCATGGTTGAAATAGATCACACTTTCATCAAACCTGTAGTAGCAAGGACAACATGGTTGCAACCACTAGAATATGAGATCAACATTGATCTTGCAACAAGGGAAATTGATGCCTTAATCAATGAACCATTGGACAAAAAGAAACCAAGGTTTGGAATGTTGGAATTATATTGGAATGATGTACTGAGAGGAGAGGGGTGAATCAGTACTTCTTAAACTTTTCTTGGTTAGCTCATTAACCCTTATTCATTAGTTTGTAAATTATCTTATCTAACTATTCATCTTTCTTTGTGTATATGCAATCATATTATAAGTTCTTTAGTATGTAACCATAAAAGAAACATTCATAAAAATAGATAACACATAACACAAGATATGATATTGCAGAAAACTCCTGTTAGGAAGTAAAGACTACAGTGGGGATTGTTACCCACAAGACTTCACTATCTACAGATAAGAAGGGGCCGGTTAAGGCTTACAATTGGTCACTTTTGATGACCTACCCTGTTAGGAGTATTACAGTGGAGACCTCTTAAGATCTACTTCATTTGAAGCTTTAGCAACACTATTAAGTGTGCACTCTGTTAAGAGATTTAGTAAGAACGGTTAAGTCCACCTTCTACAAAAGGATTTTAGATGTGATGCACTTGTTAGAATGCAACTACATAAGTCTTTGATCTGATGATGTATACAATCTTTAATTGCTAATAGATCCTATTAAGCTTCATACATATAAGTAATCATTCTTCCATGATTGAATAATACCTTTATCTGCTCGTCGGTAGCCTCTGTGTGTTCTTGACAACTAATGTGGTCTATTTCTGAACTTTGCATGAATTCTACCTTCTGCTCCTTAGATGCTCTTTGTGGCTATCAACAACAATGAATTCATAACTCACAATTGATTTGAGCATCTATTTATACTAGTTTTTGGCTCAATTCTTGATTCACACTTCGCAAGTTAACTCTAGATCCAAGGTTTACAACTTGACCTTGATCTTTAGTTAGATATGTTTTAGATCCATTAGGATACTTTAAAACATTTACATAAATCTATCTTGGCCCTCAAGTTATGATTTAAAACAAATTAAAACTCTATAAATAGAATTACATTGCTTTATCTAACATGTAAAACCTAGATCCACTTTTTGCGGGTTCTCTAATTGACTGTTGGTTCTGACGGTCAATTTTCTTTGTCTTCCTTGTTCCTTTCTTGAACTGGTCATCGGGTATGCCTTTTCTGTTTTGTCAGTTTTGTTCTCAAAACTGTGTCGTTAGTAATGATCTCAATGTTATGTTATTGACATGTCAGTGATGTCCTTTTCACTTCATCGGTGCAACACTTGTCAGTGTTCATCGGTAAATTCCATACTTAGCATTTTCTTGTGACCTCTGTGTTCTGTCGGGTATGCTCACTGCTCGCCGGTAATGCTTGTAGTCTGCCGGTAATGCTTGTAGTCTGCCAGTAATCTCTATCAATGTTTTTCACTAAGTGTACTAATGGCAAAATTAATGTCATCAATCTCCCCCTTTGAAATTAGTATCAAAAACATGATATGTGCAACATACTGAGTGTATTAGTATGTACACCTGTGTATACTCCTTCCTTAGTCATATGAATGACTCCCCCTATGTAAATGCCTGTAAGTGTAAGTATATATACATATCCTTATGTACTTTTCTTTTTGATATATATATGTACATAAATTTATCTATGTTTGTTTCTTTGTACATACAATATACATTTCCTTTCCTCCTTTTTTGATTCTAAAGGAAAAGGTACTTACAGCTTGTCAAAAAGGTGGGAATGTGAAGACTTGATCTCCTCCATCATCTTTTCCCATTTTTCTTTTAGCATTTTTAGAGCCATGTGCTCTAGTGATATCCGTACATGTATATCATAGATGCTGTCTACTACAGACATCTCGGGGGTTCTAATAAGATTTCTTGCATCAGAAATATGTTGTTGTAGAATAGTAAGATTATGCAGAATGTGTGCTTGTAGTTCTATAATCTCACCTCTTAGTTGAGTTTCAGCATCCCATATTTCTTGCCTTAGCCTGTTAGCCTCTATGACCTTGTCATGATGCGCCTTTATACTTTCTGCATGTGAGGTTAGGCTTTGTGCACTAGTTGTGACATTGGAATCTATCTATGCTAGTTTGTCACTATTTTATTTTGTATAGTTTTCAAGCATGCACATCTTTTGAACTAAGGTGATTGCTTCAACAATCATTGGCTCTAATTGATTAGTTAGTTCAGAGAGCTTTACCTTGTTCAATGCCACTTCTTGGCTGATTTTATTAATTAATTTGTATTGATATTTCTTTTCTTCTTGTTCTTTCGTAGCTTGCTCTGCATCTATATTTTTCTCTGTGATGGCGTCGGTAAGAACAACAATTTGTTCCTTAATTGTAGCATTTGCTTCAAGTTTTACCTTAGGAACAAGTTGTTGGAGAATATGTTTTGCCTTGTCAAGTGCCATTTTTTACTTGTGTTCTTGTATCATTTTCTTTTGAATGAATTTTCTTTGACATAGCACTCCAAACTCTTGAAGTTTATCACTGTCCAAAGTGGTAATATCCCAGTTTGGAACTTCTATTACTTCATCCAGTGTGACAGCCAAGATATCTTTCTTTACTATTTTCTTCTTCTTCTTTGGCTGGGTGACAGATTGATGTACTACCATCTGTAAAGTGTGAGATTGGGTTGATTTTGTAGGTGAGGGTCAAGAAGATGAGGCATCCTTTTGTATCTATTCTGAGTCCACCTTCTATTTTGGTGAAGAAGTCTCCTCATTTTCCTTGGGTGTATCAACAAATGTATCTTCTTTAAGTTTTATACCTTCATCCTACTTGACTCCTTCACTTTTATCTTTTTCTTCAACCTTTCTCAATGTATCATCAGTTTTGTTATTTGCCTCTTTGTTTTGATCTTTTGACACTTCTTGCTGGTTGTTGGTTGCATCCTTCACTTTTGTATCTGTATCCTTGTGAGTGTTGGATGCATCTTTGTTTTCATCAGTACCCATATCCTTGGGTATATTATCATCTTTCTTAGATGATTTATCCTGAATTGACTTAATATCAATAGCATCTATTAATATATTCATGTTTGTAGGTGTATTGACTGTTGCATTGTCAATAGTTGTATCCTGTCCGTCAGTATTTCCCTTTGCAGCATTTATGTCTTCATCTTTTTGAACTTCTGCTGCAGGGTCTTGTCCTGTGGTGTCATTGACAATGTTGTCTAACCATAATTCATCATTTATATCTTCATCTAAGTTACCTTTTATTGAAAATTCTTCTTTGGTAACTTCTTCATCCTCTAAACTGATGTGGATGGGGATTGCTGGTACTTGATCATCATCACCATCTTTTGGCCAGTCTTCATCTATAATGTCAGTCTATTTTTGGCTTGTTATTTATACCTCTTCACTGTCTAACTCAACTATTGAGTTATCTATTTCAGTGATAGTTTCCTTCTCATAACTGCTTTCCTCATCAAGGTTGAGTATCTTAAGTTCAATACATTATGCGTTTCTTGTTCTAGCTCTATAAGCTTCTCTTTAAGAAATTTATAAGCTCTCATTTTGGGTGAGAAAATTTTCGCATATTTCTCCATGATTTCATTGATTTCTTCTCTCTTTGATTCAGGAGGCATAAGAGAAACTAGTACTCTTTCTCTTATCCATTTCTCCTCATGGAGTGAAAAAGTGAATCTAGAAGATATTCTAATCAATAGTTCTTGTGGAACATCACGTGTAGTGAATTGTTGTGGGACATAATAGTGTCTACACATATTAGCTATAAATGCATGATCTTCAATCTTATTTTGTTCTACAGAATCCCATCTTAACCATTTCCTAATCTTAGGATTCCAATAGATGCAGCTTCAGAAATATACTTACATATTTCATCAATTCATTCAGTGGCTGATGTAACCTTTTCTACTTCCTTTGCTTGTTTTATAGTGTCAGGTTCATCCATAGCTGAGTCCTCTAAGCCCTCATTTGTCTAAACAAATTTCCTCCTTTTGGTTGGTGCCTTGACTGGTTGTTTTGCCTTTGGTGTATCAGGTTTCCTCTTATACACCTTTCCTTTCACCATGGGAGAAGGAGTTGCATCTTTTGCTGTTTGACTCCTTGTTCTTGATTTCTTAGGTGGAGGTGGAGGTGGTGAATCAGACTTCTCTTCCTCTGATTCATTTGGCTCGGGTGTATCACCGATGGGAAGATGGTCCTTAGTGAGTTCCTCCTTACCCTCTTGTTCCTCTTCACCTTCTCTTTCTTCTTCTCCTTCAGAAGATATATTCAAGTTCTTATTCAAATTCTTCACCATTCTTTTTGACTGTTTTACAGCCTTCTTGACAACAAGATTTGTTTTAATCTTCTATTTGGCCTCTTCATAGGTACCAAATCTTAGTTTCTTTTTGTCTACTGGTTCATTTAATAGTGCCTTAATGCACTCATTGGCTAATCCTGTTTTGATTTCATAATCCGATTTTGAAAGCCATGATTTCCTTGGTACTACTGCTTGTGTGTATGTGAAATCAGTTTCTACCATGAAAAATATTTATTCTCGGTGTTCCTCTATCAGATTATTAGGAATTCTAGTTCTTGCTTGCAACATTTCCTTAATGGTTTTTAAATACTCATGCATAACATTATCAAAATCTGTTCCTAGTGATTCTATGAATTCACCTATCAGAATGGTTATGGGTCGGCTTATGTCCCATGCAACTTTTCCTATGGAAGGAAAGTATTCTTCAAAGTAAAATAATATGCACATTATGAGGGAACCAAACTTACAAGTGTTTGTCCTTGAAGACCTTATTGTGCACATGTTCTCCTCCAATTGATGTAACATGATCTCTGCTAGATCCATCTTCTTCCCCTATTTGATAATCTTGTATGCTATGCTCATAGTAGTACTAGATATGATGTTCATTTGACTTGCTTGGAAGATCTTATATCCAACAACACATGCTCCAAACTTTAGTTCTACATCAGTAATTGTGTTGACCTTTAGTGCTCTTTTATCTGATTTAGCACCAGTCAGTTTTTCCACTTCTGCCAGAGATGGGTGCTTGTGAGCCTGTGGTTTATCGGTTGTAGGATAACCAGTAACCACGTGAATAAGATCCTTTGTTATTTCCTTTGGCTTTTTTAGCCATAGATTCTTGTTGTGAACTCTGCTAAGAACAATTTTTATCCATTCTGTTTTGAAGACCTTGGGAAAATGCAATGCATTTGTGAGTCCCTTTAATTCCAAGTGTTTGTGCTCTTCTTTGAGCTTTCCAGCATCATAACATAGTTTCCTATAGGAATTATCTAGGTCTAAATCTCCTATTTTTGAGATCTTATAGTGAATATAGGACCTTACGTCCTCTACCAGTAAAACCCTAGGTGGGATTCGAGAGAATGCTCTAGAATCATCAGGTTGTGAAGCTATTTCAGGATGTAGCTTGTATTTAGGTTCAGTGCATGTTCCTATGCTAATAAGCTTGAAGGATTTCTTCTTATCATCCTTAATTTTCTCTACTTTAGAAGACGATGCCATCTTGTTTGTAGAAATTTAGGGCTTATAAATAAAATAGTGCGGTCGGTGAGTGTTATTCTTACGAATTCTCTGTGATTGCCTGTGAATGTGAATGCTTTGTGTCAAATTGATTTCTTCTGGGTTTCTTTCCAAATTTCTCTTAAATCACTTTGGTCTGCTCAAAAATCATGGGTGTGAAAATAAGTTTACCCATCGGGATTTTATAACCTTTTTGCGCCCTAAGTTGTCATTAATGCTTACCAACTCGTCGATTTATGAAGACTGATTTTGTTGGTAGAGACATTCATAACATCTTCGATGTCTGTGCAAAGCATCAGGGTAGCTAGTGATTTTGGAGACTTCACCGATGATTGTTGGTGAGGTTGTGAAGATAGCTTTTGTTGATTCAACATTCACCAATATCCGTCGGTTTACACTTAGCTTGTGTAATGACTGATACATTTCGGTAAGTAGTGCTAACTTTTTTGTGTGTGTTCACCGATGCAAATTGTGTCCAATAACCGATGGTTTCTTTTTAATAGTTTAGAAAATAACAATATATTGCATCTTTATTCATGCTAATATTACAATATGAACTATGTATGATGGAACCGATGTTTAATGTAACTTGTCATAATGCAGTTCGATACTTACTTGTGCAATCTAGTTGGATGTAGTGATGTCACTGGATCCATTGGATGAGGTGTCACCATTTGAATTAATTCTTCCATCACCTTCAGTGTTTGAGGCTTTTACCCACATCTTGTTTCTCATTCTTTTGAAGTCATCAATGGTATTTCCATTGGGATGTGTACTTGTGTCTGTCAGTCGGTCTTTGCAATCTTTTATCACATGTCCAACCTTATGACAGTGCAAGCATGCCATACCTAGATTTTTCCAACCTCTTGACCTTCTGGTCCATTTTCTCATACAGTTGGTAGCAATATGACCATACCTTCCACATGCTGTGCAATTTACCCATGTGTTATAGTCCCAAACATATGAGTTACCTACTCTTGTTGGTTTGTAGCTTTTATCAGTTTCCTTTGGTGTCCATGCCTTGTTGTTCTTTTTCCAGCATTCCTTATGTGTATGCCCATTCATCTTGCATGTAGGACAGTACTTGTCCATATAGGTTTTTCTCTTTGGATTTTTCACTTTGGATCTGCACTCATGTGCCTTGTGTCCTTTCTTTTGACATTTATAACAATTACCAAAAACCGTAGATTGTCCTTGAGAAATACCTTTCATTTTTCTTCTGCAGATGTTTGAGGTGTGGCCTAGTTTTCCACAGTGATTTCATGATAGCTTCTTAGATTTTGGGGTTGTGAAAACATTCCTCTGATCTAGTTGATTAGAAGATTCACCATTCTCATTTTACCCTAATCCTATGTAGTTGTTGACTCTTCTCTGTCCATCAAGAAAATCATCCATCCTTTTGTTGCTATCCTCAACCTTTTTGATCAATTCATTGTGTTGATTTTGGACTTTGATTTCATGCTTCAATTTTTCATTCTCTTCTCTTAGCTCACCTATGATCTATATTATTTCAATGAGTTCTGTATTTAATCTGTTTGCTTCTTGACTCATAAGAATAATCTGGTTGGTAACCTCATGGTGATGCTCAATGAGTCTTAGAATCTCTGATTCTTTCTCTTGTAGCTTCTCTGTAATTTTCCTCCTATCATCAATGGCTAGAGTTATTTCATTTTCATCTTTTCTTGCATCATTCATGACATCAATAATTTTCACCATTTGAGTCTCTTGACCAATTTGCAGCATCTTGATTTGGTCTGTCAGATGTAGATTGATCTCTTGTATACTTGTAATTTCTTCAATTGATGCATCTGAAGCTTTTCTTAATGATGATTCTGCTGTTTCAAAGTAATCTAGGATTTCCAATTCTTTGTAATATTTCTCATTCAGTCTAGTTGCCATAATATTTCTTTCATCAAGAAGTTTTCTCAGTTTTATTTTTGCCTCCTTATACTGCTCATAGTTTATTTGCATTTGTAACTGCTCATTCTCAATAGTCATTTCTAGTGTGAACTTGTCCATTGCTCCGATCTTCTCTCAAGTATTTAAGGTTTTCAAGAGAGAGACTTAGCTCTGATACCAATTGTTGGAATTATATTGGAATGATGTACTAAGAGGGGAGGGGTGAATCAATACTTCTAAAACTTTTCTTGGTTAGCCCATTAACCCTTAATCATCAGTTTGTAAATTATCTTATCTAACTGTTCAT
>MU226895.1:2160688-2173959 GCA_018584345.1 Thuja plicata
GAACAAGTTCAAGAAAAGGAGGTGATACTTGAATATGTGCAATCAAAAGAACAATTGGCTGATATCTTCACCAAGCCACTTCCCAAGGATACATTTGAGTACCTGAGAAAAAGACTAGGGGTCAAACCCATGTCTAATAGTCAATAAAAGGACTGGACACTACATCAGCCATATATTATCAGAATATCACTCATGAATGATGCAAGCAGAAGCTAAAATTCAAAGCTACATCTATATATAGAAAGGTATATATCAGAAAGAGCACTAGAGAAGATTGTTATATTGATAATGGATAAGGGAAATTCAAGGAATATATTATGGAAAGAAGAAATTGGTTGACAGAATGTCAGATATTTGTAAAATATTTGTTTGGCATTAATGTCAAAGGGAGAGAATGTATCCATATTATCATCAGATACTATTCATTATCAGATTACTCAAAACAGAGAGAGATCATATCCATAGGGAGAGTATTTGTATAAAAATTGCAAATACAAGACATAGACATCAAAGAAGCAGAACAGAAGAGAGGAAAATTGACACCAACAAAGGTCACAACACATCAGAAGAAGAAATGGTAAAACTGCAAGAATCAAATCTAAGCTTACACAGAGCTTACCGGCGGTCAGACATTTTATCGGTTATCAAAACAAACTGTTTGGTAATTTGATAAATCTCCACAAATTGTATTTCATATTGTATTAGCAATAGTATAGTGTGATAATATAGTATGTTTCCATCAATGCCAAAGGGAGAGATTGATGACATGTAACTAATTAAATGTTTGACTATATTAAGTTGAAGATGATGCAAGATATTAAATTAGTTAATGGTTTGTATTGTCATTGATGTCAAATTGATATCATTTGTATGGTCATATACATAATGCCAAAGACTTCAGAGAATTAATGAAATAGAGGTTATGCTTTCAACAATGCATAAAATTCAAGTATTCACCAAGTGACAGACTACACCGGCGGAGTGCACACCATCGGTAAAGACAGAGATAAAAGTCACAGTGATGCCCAACGATCAGAAGATAGTGTTTCCTGATGAAGCAGAATCACAGTGATGCCCGATGAGAAAAATCACAGGATGCTTGATGAGCTAAAAATAGTGTTGCCGAAAGAGAAAGATCCAATGTTGCCCGACAAGCAAGATCCAATGATGCCCGACGGACGGAGATCCCGAAGCTAACTAAACTTGCACCGACTGAACTAGTAGTTGTCACCGGCAATGAACTGTAGAATTGACCGACAGAACAAAGAGATTAGAAAATGAAAAAATATCTAGCTAGCAGAGCTAAAGGATAGACTTAACTGGTTGTTTGATTTTTTTTATTTGACCACAGTTAAGTAAGTGATTTAAAGATGATATATATAGCTGGCAAGAAGATAACTGTGAGATAAATCAGGATTTAAAGCTGTAAATCAATTTGGCTGGATTGTTTTTCATGCCAAGAATCAAGAATCAAGAACCAAGAATTAAGGAATATCATGTCTATTTAAGAGATGAGTATAATTCATTCCTGGGAGAAAGAAATCAGATACAAGGGGGAGTGAACTGATAGAAGATGCTAAAGAGAAGCTAATGAAGGATAAACTTCATGCAGTCTTGATCAATCAAGCTAAGGAAGAGCTAAAGAATTATGCAGACACCGACGAACAGAAAATCACAGTATCATAGAGAAGAAAGAGTTAAGTACAAAGGAATTGAATTGATACATTGATAAAAAATATATTGTAAGTAAATATATCTGAAAATATGCAATTCAATTGCATGAGAAATAGGTCATTTTGTTTGAGTTTAACCATTGAAGCATTAAGTCTCTTAACAAAGCAGGACTTAATAGTCTTTTGTAATTGAGGTGTTTCCTAATAGATTACCATAAGGTTGACTCATGATAGTAGCACCTGTCTTACCTAAAGCCTATTGACAGTCTAAGAAGGAGGCTGATTCAAGGATGGTAGTAAGATTTGCATAAAGCCTATTGACAGTCATGAGACTGATTCAAGGATGGTAGCATAGATGCCAGATACTTAGTGACAACCTATGCATAAAAATCCTATAACAAGGTCGCACCTAACAGTGTGTTTGTAACCTTTAACAGGGTTGGCTCCTAACAGGGCTCACTTCAAAAGAGTGAAAATTTGGGGTACCAATCCCAGTGGTTTTTTCCCTTAACAGGGTTTCCACGTTAAAATCCTTGTGTTATATGTGTATGGATCATTACTTTATTGTTTTACATTCTGCACATGCATTTATGGATTGATTGGTATACTTTGCATATTTACTGAGTATCAGTAAATACAGTTTACTACTTATCAGTTATCAAGGAGAATAAGGACAGACAAGGTAAACCGACAAACAGTTATTTGTTTCAAGTATTTCAAAGGCATACATCTTGTAGGGACTTAATAATTGGAGAAGTATTGATTGATGGATTAAAGTTTAAATTGGATAAATTTTTGAGGCCACTGATTCACCCCCCCCTCTCAGTTATTACTAACAAGGTCTCCACCGATACTCCTAACAGGGTAGATCATCAGAATTGATCAAATTTTAAGCCTTAACCTACCCCTTCCAATCTACAGATAGTGAAGTTTTGTGGGTACCATCCCCACCGCAGTTCTTACTACCTAACAGGAGTTTTGTGTAATATCATATCTTATGTTACGTGTCAATTATGTTTATGAATGTTTCTATGAATGAATCACATGTTTATTAATGTTATAAATTGATATAACTCACACAAAGATAGTGTAGATCAGATTGAATGGATATGCAATTGATTACAAAGGTTAATTGATTAAAGGATATGAAAAAGTTTTAGAGGTATGGATTCACCCCTCCCCTCTCAATACTACTTCCCAACAAACCCAATAGACTCTCTCAAGATAAGGCCAAAAATCCACAACTCTACAAATCCCTCTAAAAGACTTAAATTAAAATTTAGGATCCTTTTAAACAAACCTCTCAATTAGTAGTTTTTAGAATTCATCATAAGAGTTGATAGATCTTCAAATTTGAGTTATTAGACCATGGTGTCACCACTCATGTAGTACCATTTAAATGAAAGGTATCTAAAGGTTGATTAATTCATCTTTAGTCATGAATCTAAGACATAGGTATGTATCTACCTTCTATACAAAGAGATACTAAGAGTAGGATGGAGGGCATGATAAGTTATAGAAGTCCAAACCTTCAACACAAAAATAAATAAAGAGGAGCTGGAAAGATATACTCAAAAGGGGAAAATAAAGAACAAATAAAAATAGGAAAGACACAAGAATATATCTATTATATATGGACATAAATTGATTGGAAACTAGAAATAACACTCTAGATTTAGATACAAGATTTATTTAAATGTTTGAGACATGAACTCTTTTTTAATATATTTATTTTTTGAATGATTAAATATAAAGACTTGTCAAATTTATCTAAATTTAACATACTTTTAATATAAAAATTTATATTTTTCAAAAAACATTTATTTATCTTTTATATTAACTTAAAATATTATAATATAAAAGATTATAATATTCAAATCCAAATATATAAACAATACAAAAGTTTTTTTTTATTGATGGAGGGTTTAGACCTGCGAGGCTAGCCAATAGAGGCATGAAGCCTATGAGAAACCAACCAGAAAAGACCCACCACAGACATTTTAGCAACCCAATACAGATGCACTCATGCCTAAAACCTGTTAAGGCCAAAAAATATCACCCTAACTCAGGCATTAGGGCATACTAATATTTCATGGTAACAATGAAAACCTTCCTAAGTTGTGGGTGGACTCTGATTAAGAAGGAATCTCCAGATTCTAGACCGGTTCCTATTGGATTTGGGATATAATCAATTACTGCTTTCTTTTGACTTTTGGGAAAAGGAAAAAGGAACTAGAACTGAATAAAAAAAAGTAAAAGGTGATACACCAAGTTGAATTCAGACTTCTCAAGAATTTCAAGCTAGCATCTACACAAAATACCACTAGTACATTTGAGACCTCTTTTCGATGGCTATGTGTCACAATTATGACACTACTTCATCGGGAAAGCAACACAGACTGGTGTTGTAGTTCTGGTGTCAGAATCACCGACCGTAGCTATGTCTGTCGCAATATGCACTGGCTATGAGGGTTAGTATGTCATCGTTACACATTATGAGTGTCACCATTACGATGGCTATGCGATGGACATGTTGTACACACGATGTCCTTCTGTCATATTATTCTGACATCTAGACGTCGGATGTAGTTTTTTGGCATCATTCATCCTCTAAATACCATCGCAATTGCGACAGTATGCTATGTTTAAAAAAAACATTTGTCATGTGTATGGATTGAGACCTTAAAATATTGAGATTCTCTTTGTTTTGAGAACATTTTAACATTCTCTACTTAACAGGGCCAACCATGTGAAGGTGGAAGCTCATCTTTCCCCTCAAAGGAGCCTCTTATGACCCTTTACGACACTATAAGATCTCTAAGATGTAATCTTAGGGATTGTAAGGGGTCATAAAGGGTCATAAGGGATCTTGGGACACAACATCTATGAGAAACATAAATGTAGGCATCATGGTCACAATTTTTTGGAGACACAACATAATTGAATGGTATACCCAGACGATGCAATGCAACCACTACTCCTCTAGTTCTAAGTTGGCACTGCAGGATCTAAAAACCATAGATAAGGAATAAATTTAGAGAGTGGAGGAGGAGGGCCATAACAACCAAAATAATATAGGGACCTTGTATTATTTTGGTCATTATAGTCCTCCTCTTCTCTCTAAATTTACCTTATCTATTGTTTTTGGATACTGCAGTGCCAACTTAGAGCTAGAGGAGTAGTGGTTATGTTGCATCATCTGGGTATACCATGAAATTATGTTGTGTCTCCAAACAATTGTGACCATGATATCTACATTTATGTTTCTCAGCTGTTGTGATATCTACATTTATGTTTCTCAGCTATTGTGAGATTAAAAGTCTTCTAAGGAACATGTTGTGTCTATGTGGAGCTATATAAGATCATCACCAAAGGGGCTTCCAGATTAGAGAAATCCCTTTCACTTAAAAATTATGAAGCCATCAATGGTATACTAATTGTTTATGATTGTAAGTTTCCATTGATGGATTCAAATTACCAAGCAAAAGGTGTACAAGAGACTTAGCAGCCTCCAGAGCCTTTTGCTTGAATGCATTATACCCCTGATGTACTTCATGGAAACATTTTGCATCAGGATTATAGGGAAATGTAAATGAAGATTCATAAAGAGAAAGGTGTTTCTCTTGGAAAATGGTTGATGGTGATTGATGAAGAAGATTTGAAAATGATGATTGATCCAATTTAGATTGGTGCAACATTTCCAAATCTTCTTCAAACTCATTACTGTCAAACAGTCTGTAGATGGTAATAAACAGTGCTTAGAATAGACAATATATTTATATATCAAATGCTGAAGTTCATAACATATGAGAAAACAAAAAAAAAATTTGTACTCACAAGTGTAACAGATTCATCTTCTCACTAAAGCTGGAATTTTGCCAGAAAGTTTGTTTAGGTTGGAGTAAAAAGGGAAAATCTCTTATAAAATTATTGGTATAATTTGGATAGCAAGGATCACCCAAATTCATAAAACAAGAATGGAAATGGTGCAACTTAAAAGTAGAAGACATACAGACCTGTCTAGTAATCATATTGTGCTGAAGGTGTTTCCTGATGCTACTGCAACGACTACAAATAGTAAATTTTGCATCACTGCCTGATGTCATTGAAGTATTGACCCATGGTTGAATCCAATATGCTCTTGTGTGATCCAAAACCTGCAAGGAAGGAATATATAGGGTTAGATCCAAAGGATCTAAGCAATTCATGGCACCCTATTACTGATCCTCATCTACAATTATGCATGTGCATAGTCAAGTTGTACACTTCTAAAAGGAACAAGGATAAAATTTACAAAAACCCATCCAAGAGTTATACATCATAAATCATAAATAATATTAAATTTTTAAAAATGTTATACCTTTTTTCAAATTTTTTTAATAAGGTTAATTTTTTATTTTGTTTAATTTTATATAGAAAATCATAACGAAGTCATAAACAACAAAAATTTCATGAGTTTATCAAAATGTGCAACGTATCTACATGAAATTCTGAAAAAGTTTCAGTATCTACAATAGCTCTCTATTAATCACATTTATGCATATGGTCCCAACAAAGTAGTGCACAAACTACACAAAGAAGACAACATAGAAACATGATTTCTGCTTTCACCATTGAAGCAATCTTGACGACACTAGTTGCCTCTCGAGCCTTGCACAAGTTGCACTCATTTCCTACATCAGGAATAGATGTAGATGGGGTAGATGTAAATGTGGTTTCATTGACCCACCAAAACTATTGACATCCACTATTTCCCTGCAATACCAAATCTACATCAGTTCTTCCTAAAATGATTATAACTTGTCACATTACTTTTAAACATAAAATATAATTACATATCCAGACATTTTTCCTATTTGGGAAACCCCAAAATTGACGCCCATTATTACTTGTTGTGCGTGACATATTCAACACACAAGGGCCAACACCACATTGACACATAGGCACATTGACCAAAGCCATCAATGCTATATCGATAAATATTGCACTATCATTCCAACATATCATTTTGTTTAGTTGATTATTTTGTTCATTCATACTAATTATAATTGCATTAAAAAGCAACATACTGATCATGTAGACAACATCTCAAATCAAATTGAAAAATGACTATTGTCAATCACAGTACAAAATGATAATTCTTTGTATTTGATGATATAATGCATTTGAACAACATGTAAATGCAACATCCTAACTGCACTTGATGGAAACCATATGCATAGTTATGATTGGGACTTTTAGTCCTTACCACATTGAAATGCATGTAAAGACATCTACATTTGGGGGCATGTCAAATTGTGATATTGCTATCAAGATTCAACTGTATAGTTTGAGATTCACAAATTGCCTTGTGTCAGCTGCAGTTAACAAACTAATCTCACGAAAATTGTTGATGCTTCAAAAATTCCTCTCATTACTTCTTCTCTGATTGAAATAATTGTTTTCAGACATGATCTGGATATGGTGTACATAATCAATAAGGAACTTTATAGATTGAAACAATCCCTAGATTTTGGTATGCCAAGCTAGACAAATATTTGTTGTAGTAGAACTAAATGAAAGGTACTACTAATAGTAATCTTTATTGTAAAGTGGAGATTATTTTTTGATAGTAGTTGTATATTTTCATTATATTAAATTATTTTGTAGAGAATATAATTTTGTAACAAGTTTTATAAGGAAATATAGAAGTAATATGAGATGTCAATGATTGGTGAGTCGTCCTTGTTTCTGGGTCTTCAAGTTAGTCAATTGAAACATGATATTTTTCTTTTATAGAACAAGTATATCAAGGAGATGTTGAAAAAATGAAGTATATAGAAATATAAACTAGTTGGAACTCCCATGGTTACTAGTTGTCATTTGATAAAGGATGAAAAATATCTGCAAGTGGATTAGAAGCTTTATAGATATATGTTATGAAGAATGTTATATTGACTACTTCAAGACCTAATATCATGCATATAATATGTTTGGTTGCAAGATATAAATTTGATATTAAGAAATCACATGATAAGATAGTTAAAAGGATATTTATGTAATGGTCAAAATAAGGTATTCACTAGCTTCACTAGGAATACAAGGAACAATGGGCATATTTTCAACTTAATACATTAGGAAGGGAACCAAACCACTAGGCTTAAAAGGAATCAAGCCTTGAATAAGTGTAAGAACTTCCCTTAATTATTTTGGATTGCAAGAATGTAAAGATGAAAAAATGAAATGAAAGATCTAGAATTAGGAGGAGAGAGAAGGCACTTTCTATACAATAGAGATAATTATTAGACTAATATAAAAATTATAGAACTTGATCTAAGAAATAGACAACACCACTAGTCCAAAACAAAAATTTGAGGCCAAAAGACCTAACAAGGGTGACCTAGATAGACATTGGTGACAAGATTCATACCTTTAGCTAAAATCTGCCATTGTTCTACAAAACATTGATGCTGGAACCCAGGGTTTAAAGAAAACTATTATGCCTTGAAAAATCTAGACGCAAAGCTCCACCACCTATCAATTGAACACTAGAACACAAGGACTATTTTGGTAAAAAAAGGGTTTTCCTCAGTCAAACGCTTGTTTAGGAATTAACCTTGAAATTTAAATGAAATTGCATGAAAAGAAAGAAACTGTGTTGTTAGAAATAAAGTCTTGATAAATGTCTTGCACTTTGGAAATGCAAATTCTTCTTGAAATGAGATCATAAGTGTTGATGCAATAACATGACTCAACAAAGACCTAAAGGACATAAAAAAATACATGGTTTTATAATAATTGTTAGGTTTCCCACATTGAAAGAGATGAATTCTTGAATGATTGAAGATGCTCATTGGATGCTTGATTACTTGAAGATAGATTGAATGATTTCATATGGATGAGATTGTAGTAGATAATGTATGCTCACCCAAAACAAGAGAGGTGACTTGGCCTTTATACCTATCCAGGTCATTTCAGGGCTCAAGAGTTAAAGTAGGTTGACTTCAAATCCATAATCCTACCTAGAATCATAAAAACAAAATCCAATTTAATTTTTGGCCCAAGCTATAATGAAAAGGGTGACTTTAAATGATAGACTCATAAAATTTATGACCCACCCTACCCAGGTCATTGTTGTTGTGGAAAAATAGCTCAAATTTTAATACGGAGTTAATATGATCATAAGGATTCAAAAAATGTATACCAAATTGGGGTGTGATAAGGGGAAATGTGTGAAATAGTCCAAACATGGTAATAGAGCCCATATACACAAAAGATCATGTTTGAATAAAATAATTAAAGTGGGTAGACCTAAAATTAAGGGCCCTCATTAATTAAAGGACTCAAATGCATGGAATAATGGAAACATACTAAATGGGTTCCAAATAAGCATAAATTATATACCTTAGAAAGATTCTTAAAATTTAGGATGCTACAATTTATACATTTGAAGGAAGGTTTGGATTTTGGATTGTGGTATAAAAGGGATAATGATTTCACATTCAAATTTTATACAAATGTTGATTGGGCTGGATGCACTAATCATGAAATAAGTTCAAGTGGTGGTTCATTTTTATTGGAAGATAGATTGGTTTCTTGGTTGAGGAACGAGCAGAATTTAGTGTCATTATCTATAGTAGAAGTAGCATACATTGCAACGATATTCTATTGCAAGAGAAAGTGATGTGGATTTTTGAAGTAGATACTCAAAGATATAAAGGTGGTATATGAAGAGGCAATTTTGATTATGCATGATAATAGAAGTTCTATTGACATTTAAAAAAACCTAGTGATGGAACTAAGGTTGAAACACATTTCTATGTGGAATCACTTCTTAAGAAAGAATATTACAGAGAAGTAAGTTAGATTGGAGTATATTTCTACAAAATATAATATTATATAGATATTTTCTCGAAAGCACCATCAAAGGATACTTTTGAGTATCTCTTGTATAAATTAGGTGTTATTGAACCTCTTTATTCAAACTAGATACATAAGAGTGGTGCATCTTTCTAGAGAGAGACTTATTGTCTATCTTTTGTCTCTTTAGATTGATGTGGTTGTGAATCTTGCTATATGAAAAAGTGTTGTACATATAAGATATCCCTAATAGGGTGATCTTTGTAATCGTTAAAGATATACTCATAAGGGGGAGAGTTGTTTGGGGAAGTATTTAGAGAATATTAGTGTTGTTTAATTTTTCCTTGATATTAAAGGGGGAGAAATATACTAGTGATGTGAAAAAGTCACAAGTGTTTCCATAAATGACAATGGGGGAGATTATTGGCGGTTTGCATTATGTTTTCATTTATGTCAAACTTATTAATTTCGATAACTTAGAGAACAATATCAATCATTTTTTTCATTGGAGTTGTCATCAATGACAAAGGGAGAGATTGTTAGCAATTTGTGTTCAGTATTGTCATTGATGTCAATGTATTTTTTTCATTAATCTCAACCTAATACAATATTGTTTTTCTTGATGTGTGGAAGATGATAGAGGTTTGGAAATGAGTGATCAACTATTTTTCTAGTGTCTAGTGGTAATATTGAGTTAATATGTGGTGTTTCTAGAAGGTAACAATATGGGAATAAAAAATATGCAGGAAAGAGTACTTGAAGTTCCTATAGGAGAATTCTCTTCATTACTCTGTATAAGAAATTGATGGCTCATGCTTCTTGTTGTGATTTACATGGTTTGTGAATTTTGTACTTGTACCATCCTATAGGAATGTCAACACATCAAATAACATTCACACAAGTATGAAAACATGATTTAATGTGGAAACCCAATATGGGAAAAACCACCAGTAACATGCTACCAATTTTTCACTCTTCTAAAGTGAGCTCCGTGAAAAGCCAACCCAGTTAAAGGTTACAATACACACTTTAAATGTGCCTCGGTTAAAGGATTTAAACACTCTATTATAAGTGAGCCTTGTTAGAGGGTTTATACCATTCCATTAGAATGCCACCTTGATTAAAAGGATTTAACGATATGACTGTTAGGTCAACCTTGTTTAAAAGGATTTTGCAACTAATACAATAGTTAGAAAGTAACAACAAATTGTGATCTGAAACATACTATAACTCACTTTGCAAATACATATCCAATTATAGCTCAAATGATAATTCACTGAATGGCCTTCATTTTCATCTCCATCACTCCAATCTTTTTGGAAATCCTTCAAGCAATCACCAATGTGCAGTCCTGTACTACTCTCTTCCTTCTGCTTAGATTTTTGTTAATCAACTAAATTAACCTTGTACCAGCACACTCATAACCTACAATTAGGTTAAAATTATACCTCTCTAATTAGGTAGCTTGATCTATCGTTGCTTAATCATCACCGTAGATCTTAGGTTTAGGTTAGATCCAACGAATCCTTCCATCATTTCATTTACATCTACCTTGTATAATACATTCTAAAACTCCTTCTTGAATGCATACATAAAAATAGTTAAACATATATTAAATGCTCAGTTAATTCTCTACAACAATCATCCTTATCTTAAATATGCTTCACATTTCCCAAGAAAATCAACTATGTCAGCTGGGATCTCAAAACTCTCTCAAAGTGTCATAAACTTGACACTTGGTCAATACTGTGCACTGCCGCTCGATCATCTTTGTGTAACTTGGTAATTCTCTGACACTCGACACATATTGATGCTCGTTCAACACTATAATTTTCTTAACATATACTGGTGCTCGGTTGACACTCACATCACTAAACATTACTTGGTACAAACTATTTTGAACTTATGTTTCTTAATCTTTTGCTCTATAACTCGGTCAAGACTAACCTTGTAGTCATCCAAACTTCACGTAGACTTAAGATAAACAATATATTACCTTGTCAAGGTGAAATCTCATCAAGTACCCATTTTAGTTTCACATAACTCAAGCATTTCACCAGGTCTTCTTGTTATCTCTCCTTTTCAAATCTTCTTCATCAATCAATTGATATGGCACTTTACAAGATATCAAGTGTGTCACCAGTTAAGGTTTGACATCAATACCATTACAAAAAGTGTCTCAATTATAGTTTCCAATAGGTATCACTATTCATGTGTAGTACCTTAAAAATGCAAGGTAAAAAACTTGATTAATCAATCTTTAGTCATTTATATAAGGCACAGGTATGCACTTACAAATCTTTCCAAAAGAATTTTGACCAAGGTTCAAGTCTATAGCCATTTTGGGATATCACATGTTCTTATATCTAGTGTGAAATATCACTTTCTATATCATCTAAAAGAGCTTCTTATTCTAAATTATCTATCATCAAAAAATGCTTTTTTTCTTTTGGGCTCTAGAACATATTTCTCCTTACTAAAACATGTAAGTCTCTCAGTTGAAAAAGAGGCTTCTATGTGTATTTTTTGAGTGAAACCATGTATATTACCTCATAAAATATTTTAGTGAGTAGCTATCTAGGTATATTCATAGTACTTTCTATCTTTTCAAGCATTTGTGTCATCATCCCAATCAACAGATAAAAATTTCTTTCACTCGATGATTAGGGTTGTCATCCACATTCCCCTCCATTTTATCCCATACTATTATGCTTTGATATATAATTTTTTAGGGGATATTTAATCTTTGAAAACTCTATAGACCATCTTTAGTTCCTTATTTCATTTAGATGATATAAAATTGTTCCTATCACTACACTATTTAAAATCACACATGCATACTTTAACCCTCAAAACACAAGTTGGTGAGATAATCAAATATGATACCATTGTAGTGTCCTTGTCAAAATACTAATGTAAAAAATGAATTTCAATCTTTGACAAAACTTTCTATTTGGACCAATAAAATGACATTCTTATATTCCAATCAGATCTTAAACAAGTAATATTCAATACAATATTTTATATAAGCACTATTATTTTGAAAATTGCAAACAACATATACAATTATCAAACACCTTAAAAATGAACATTAAATACCAAATATGATTCACGGTCTCTTTCTTATCACAATAGTTGTATTAGACTCAAAATATTTTACAACATGGCTAATTAGAACAATAATTCTTTTTTATACTCATAACACTAGAAACAAAAATTATACAAATGAAATGCATCTGAAATCCAAATTTATGAAAGTTAAATAAAACCTCTATAATCAAACCATAAAATTCATAATCAATAGAGCTTTCATCCTATGACTTCCTTACTCCAACACAAGTGCTAAAAATACACCATGAAGGGGGATTTTGTTGAAAGGGTATGTGATCATCATCAATGGAGATGGTCACACTTTAATAGCTTTCACAAACAATTTAAACATTCTAAAAAAAAAAAAAGAGGGAATGGGGGTAGGATGAAAGACAGAACATGATGGATAAGTCCAAAAATTTAAGATAAATAAAAGAAAGGACAAGCTGGTAGGAATATAAACTCAAATGGAGACAACATGTAAACAATAGAATAGGAAAGACACAATAATACATCTATTATATATAGAATTAATAATGCCATTCTGTATGCACCCTAAAATGGTCGCCTAGACTTTGGGCCCCATTTCTCAATTTATCAAATCCCTGAATCAATATTTTCAAATATCAACAATATCAATTATATCAATTTCTTTGATCAAATCATAAT
>MU226895.1:2182943-2213637 GCA_018584345.1 Thuja plicata
CACAAGGATCAAGCTTCCATTTTTCTCCACCCTTGATTAAGACTTTTGCCTCTTAATCTCAATGGTCCATTTCATCTCATTTCTTATAAAAAGAGAGCTCTCTCCTTCATTTTCATATCTTAGGTTTCGATGCTAATGTTATGCTGCAAGTTTTCTAGGTCATTTGGAGCTCTTTGAAGACATTCTACATCCAAGCTTTGAAGACTTGTTATTGCATTTCATTGTAGTTGCATATTTCCTTTCCTAGTTGCATTATCATGGCATTTTAGCTTAGATTTCCTTTTATGCAATAGATTAACTTGCATTGTCATATAGATTTGCATTGCATTGCATACATTTAGTTTCATTGGAGATATTGGCATTCTTGCCCTTGTTTTCATTGTGAATCTCTCATTGTATGGTTGACTAGCAAGGTCATGAGTTTATAGCTCTAGCTGAGAGCACTTTTACAAATCTTGCAACTCCATGCAAAGAGAGCTATGGATCGATTTGTGAGGGCTCATTCTTGAGTTTCCTTGCATGTAAGGATTCATAGAAGTGCACTACTTTTGTGTGTACACATTCTACCTCTCATGAATTATACAATTTTCAATGAGTTCTTTTGAACCACTTGGATTGACGGGTCCCCTACGTTATCACGGTTCCCCGTCTGTGTGGCCTTCAACGACTGGTGCTAATGTTGCACCCTTTGCATGGTCATCTGCGGATGGAGCTTCAGGGTGGCCCAGTAGAGATTTAGGTTGGTCATCATCTTCCAAAGGCTTCCCCAGATTCCCACTACCTATCTGCCCACGATGTGAAGACAAGGAAATGGAAGAGGATAATGCAAGCAATTGGATATTCTCAAACCATGAGCCAGACCATGACTCAGGTTTGGGTAAGAAGGATGAACTAGACCCTCCTCCTCCTTTGGCTATGACTTTACCTACATAAGGGTGCTTCATTTCTGGACAATGTCCATTTGGTTTTATGTTGTTTCTGCTTCAGAGCTAGGCCCTTATGTTTTTTGGAAATCTGGTATGGGCTATGCCCATGTGACTCTTGGGCGATGATTTTTTCCTACCGTTATTTTTTGATATAGATGTAATCTTACTTTAAAAATTTAATATGATCAATTAATATTATCCATCAAAATAAATTTACATTTTGGAAAGCTTTATTGATGAATTTAAAATATATTATAACAGAAAAGGAATATTATAATATCGAATCCACATATATAAACACGACAAAGCCTTTTAAAGTCTAGAGTCTGAGACAAGTACAATGTGCATTTCTAAGGATTGTATCTTTTGGGAAAATTACAACGCGTAAAGTCAGTCGGGGAAGCATAATTATAATATAGTGTCATGTGGCACTGCTCTCCCTGCTCTTCATTCTACATTGGTAAACAACATGATTCATCCACAAAACTTGTGGGGAAGTGGAAAACAACAGATTCGTGAGAAGCTCTTGAGTGGGCGAGGAGTGGTAAACAACAGATTCATTTATAAAATGATTCTTTTATTGTCCCTACTCGTAGGAGGATTGGCTTTCATTGGTTTATGGCTTATACAACTTTAATAGGACAAGGCAATTCTGATAGGCAGTGGGAATCTGGGGAATCTGGGGAAATTGTTCAATGGAAGTAGTTATGTAATGTTATGATATTGTTTCAGCATTAAAAAATAATGTATCTTAAGGAAAGCGTCACATTATTGCTAAGCAGTATCAATATTATAATGTCAAGGTGTAACAAATTTCATCCCTTGGTTGTGCAGGAAACAATTATCATTGAAATCCTTGTAAAGAATATTATCATCTTATCATTGAAAAAAGCGGTAGATTGAAATGTCAATTAGGCACGCTTGATCAGACGGACCCGATCGGGTATCACAGTTCTCTCACCCCTCAGTCATATTCATTCCCACTATAACAATATTTTTGTGATATTTCAGTCATATTCATTCCCACCATAATAATATTTTTGTGATATTGGCAATGAATTATTCCAACTTATAAACCAAATGGTTAAGTGGTGTTATAATGTATTTGATGAAATTGAAATAATAACATAATGTATTTGACAAAGTTAAGACAATATTATCAAAATTGAGACATAATACAAATGCGTGGTCACGTGATTGGCTTTGCTAAAGAGATCCGATAGTAGTTTTCTATAAATATTCTTCTTAACAAGGAGGACTATCGAAAAAGGGGAGATCAATCTTTGTACTTAACAGGGGAAAACAATGGAAACATGGGAGATCTAGGTAGAAGAGTTACACTATCTATTTTTTCCTAATTTTTCAATATTTTTCATGTCTAACTGTCTTACTAACGTTGGGTGTTTTTCTTTTGAGGGCAGACTGCGATGTCCAATGAAGAAGACCCAGATTCTAATGAAGTTGATCAATTGACCGCACCAAACCACCGGCTGGCTTAACCAACACACTCTAAGTGTTGACTTGCAAATAAATTCCAAATGTATACACTGAATTATAATGCAAATGAATGATGCTAATGCCTTCCCAAAGATGCATAACAATCTAAAGAAATGCATAAGCTCAATAGATATATGTTTAAGTCGGCTTAATTCCAAACACATAAAATTTTATCTAAGAAAAATGGATTGGAATTAGTTCTTATTATGTGGGAAAATGATAATGGGGAAAATTAAAAGCCTTACACATCCCTCTTTGTAATCAAACTTACTAATAAATTGACCTTTCCCCATAAATAACATTTTAGATCCTAGAAGTGGTAAATATATCATTTTAATTTGTGATCCAGTTATAGATCATAATATTTATCTTATGGACATACCTTGTATGGGAAAGTTCATGTGTCCTAGACCTAATATTGAAGTTGCTAGGGATTTTGCAAGGAGGAAGTGGAACCTTAAAGGTCAAGTTGAGATCTCGCATTTGCTGAAAGGTTTCTTCTCTTTTTCTTTTTTTCTGTAAATCTAGGACATCACGACCATTTTATGTGCGGGCCCTTGGGATATTGAGAAGTCTTTTTTGGCACTTAAGAAATGAAACCCTTATCTAGATTTATCATTTACTATCTTAGAAGATGTCTTAGTTTGGGTGCAACTTTGAGGATTACCCTTGGAATACTAGAATGAGGATATCTTTAAGGGTATTGCAAGTTCTTTTGGTGAGCTCTTATCAATTGATGCAATGAAATCTTCTAGAAAGAGGCAAGTTTACACTAAAAATTTCTTTGCCTAAGTCCTCTCACGATTCCTTAGTGTCGCTACTAGAAGCAACATAACTAAAGCATACCTAACCATTCAACATTCAATATTTAAATGCAATATGAGAAATATATAACACGTTATCATTAAGGTTACATTCATTATATACTCTCACATAATTGTTCCTAAGCTCTTTCTTTCTTCAACATCAATATCATAGAATCATTTAAGAGAATCACCATATCTATCACTAACATAATCATCATTTTTAATTAATTACATTAATGAAATGGACATAAAAAATATTTTCATCTTTGATTCCATTATTAAGAGTATATATTGAAAAAAAATCTTTCATACCATTTGCGTAATATATAGTAGTCCATTAAGTGATCAAGTTAGACTAACAATATATTCCATTCTAATCTAACAAATCACATGATTGTGTATCAACATCATATCATATTCCATAGTAGATAATCATATTTACTGTTGGAATTATTGGAATGATGTACTGAGAGGGGAGGGGTGAATAAGAACCTCTAAAACTTTTTAAGTGGTTGGCCCATTAACCTTTGTGTCATCAGATTTTTATCTTACTATCTATTTGTTTATCTTTCTTTATGTATGTGAAATCATAATATAAGTTCTTTGCATGTGTAAACATTCAAGAAACATACATGAAAATAAATAACACATAACACATGATATCATATCGTAGAAAACTCCTGTTAGGAAGTAAAAATTGCGGTGGGGATGTCTACCCACAAAAATTCACTATCTGTAGATAAGAAGAGAGTCGAATAAGGCTTACAATTTTATCACTTCTGATGATATACCCTGTTAGGAGTATTAGAGTGGAGACCTGTTAGGATCTACTTCGTTTGAAGCTTTAGAAACACTATTAAGTGTGCACTGTGTTAAGAGATTTATCAAACAAATGTTAAGTCCACCTTCTAGAAAAGGATTTCTGATGTGATGCACTTGTTAGAATGCAACTACAATATAAATGTTGATATGATAGTATATGCAATCTCTAATTTCTAATAACAGATCCTGTAAATCTTACAATGTATATGTAATCAACTTGAGTGATTTGAATAATACCTTGTCTCTGCTTGTCGGTAGCCTTGTCTGTGTTCTTGAGAACTCATATGATCTATTTCTGAAATTTGCATGAATTCTCTTCTACTGATTAGATGCTCTTCATGGCTACAATCATTTATCCAAGTTACTTCGTGTGTTCTATTACAAATGATTGAACATCTATTTATACTAGTTTCTTGGTATATCCTTGATTCACACTTTTCAAATTAACTCTACATCCAAGGTTTACAACTTGACCTTGATCTTTAATTAGTTATATTTTAGATCTATTAGGATGCTTTAAATATTTACAATATGCTTGCTTGACCCTCAAGTAAAGTTTTAAAACAAATAAAAACTCTAAAAATAGAATTACAATATTTTATCTGACGTGGAAAGTCAGATCCACTTTTTGTGGGTTCTGTAACTGACTGTTGGTTCTGATGGTCAAGCTGCTATGTCAGTCTATCAATTTTCTTTCATTTTTTGCTTTGTCAATTTTCTACTTCATCGGTGTCCCTTAATTGAACTGTTCATCAGGTTCCTTCCTTCTCTGCTCTATCGGCAATTTTCAAAAAACTGTACCATTGGTAATGTCCTTTATGCTTTGTCGTCAGTTGAACTCTTTTTAGTGTTCATCAGGCAATTCTATACTTAGTATTTTCACGATAAACATTTTCATCTCGTCATGTATGCTTGTTGTCCATCAGTTATGCCTATATCGATGACCTTTATCATGTTTTCTCTTTAAGTATATTAATGGAAAAAATTAATGTCATCAATCTCCCCCTTTGAAATTAGTATACAAAACTAATATGTGCAACATACTTGATGTATTAGTATGTACACCTGTGTATACTTCTTCTTAGTCATGAAATGACTCCCCCTATGCATATGCTGGTAAGTGTAAGTTTATGTACATATAATTGACTTCTCCTTTTTGTTTCCTTTTTCTGATATATTGTACATATCTATCCTTGCTATACATACATTATACATATCCTTATCTCATTTATTGTAAAGTAGTATATTGTACATATGTACTATACATTCCTCCTTTTTTGATAATGAGGGCAAACGTACTTAAAACTTGTCAAAAATGTGAGAGTGTGAGGCTTTGATTTCCTCCATCATATTCTCCCATTTCTCCTTCAGATTTTCAAGATCCATGTGCTCAAGTGATATTCTCACATGCATATCATAGATGTTGTCTACTACAGACATCTCCGGGATTGAGATCAGATTTCTTGCATCTGTTATGAGTTGTTGCAGAGTAGTGAGGTTTGGCAAAATGTGAGCCTATAGCTCGGTAACCTCATTTCTAAATCGTGTCTCTGCATCCCATATCTCTTGTCTCAATATATTTACCTCTGTGATCTTTCCATGATGCAAATTTATTGTGTTTGCATCAGAGGTTAAACTTTGTGCACTAGCTGTTAGATCTGAATCTAGTTGGGACAACTTTTCACTATTTTCTTTTGTGAAATTTTCCAGTGTGCACAATTTCTGAACTAAGGTAACAACCTCAGCAATTATAGGTTCTAATTAGCTTGGTAATTCAGAGAGTTTTACCTTATTCTCTCCCACTTCTTGGCTGATCTTTTCAACCAATTTGTGTTGATATTTCATCTCTGCCTATTCTTCCATTACCTTCTCTGCATCTACATTTTGATTAGTGATGGCGTCGATAAGAACTGCAATTTGTTCCATGACTGATATGTCATTTTCAACTTTGATATCCGAAACAAGTTGATGTAGTATGTCCCTAGCTTTATCAAGTGCTTGGGCTTCCCTATGTGCCTTTTTCATTTTCTCTTGTATTGCTTTTCTCTAACACATCACTCCAAACTTTTAAAGTGCTTCAATATCTAAAGTAGATACATCTCACTTGGGTATTTCAATTACCTCATCAAGTGTTACAGCCAAGATGTCTTTCTTCATTACTTTCTTATTTTTCTTCTTTGGATGGGAGATAGATTGGTGTACTACCATTTGTAGACCTTGAGATTGGATTGATTTTGTAGGTGAGGGTCAAGAAGATGAAGCATCTTTTTGCTTCTACTCAGAGTCCACTAGTTGGTTTTGTGAAGATTTCTCTTCATTGGCCTTGGGTGTATCAACAGATTTATCTTCCTTTTCTTTCATGCTCTCATCTTGCTTAACTTCTTCACTCTTTTCTTTTTCTTCATCCTTTCTCAATGTTTCATCTATTTCAGTATCTTCTCCTTTGTCTTTTTCAGTAGACACCTTTTGTTGAGTGTTGGTTGCATCCTTCATCTCTGTATCTATATCTCTATCTTTTTGAGTGGCCGATGTATTTTTATTTTCATCATTACCTATTTCCTTGGGTATATCATCATCTTTCTTAGATGATTTCTCCTGACTTGATTCAATATCAATAGCTTGTATCAAAATTTTCATGTTGGTCGGTGTATTGACCTCTGCAGTGTTAGTAAGTGTATCCTATCTGTCGGTATTACCTTTTGCAAAATTGATATCTTCATCTTTTTGCACCTCTTCTATAGGTTATTTTCCTGTAGTGTCATTAATGATGTTATCCAACTATGTTTCATCTTTGATATCTTCAGTTATGTTACCTTTTATTGTCAATTCTTCTTTGGTAACATCTTCTTCATTACTCAAATCAATATGAATTGGACTTGGTGGAATTTGGCTTTCTTCACTCTGAGTTTTTTCAAGAGTAGTGTTGGGCCATACCTCATCTGCAACTTCAATATTCTTGTTACCGGTTGCCACACTCTCTTCTCTTTCCAATTCCACTGATGAGTCATCTTTTGCATCCTTAATGATGATGTGTTCCTTCTCTAGGATAGCTTCCTTAATGGGCTTGTTAAGTATCTTGCACCACTTTTTAATGCTATTTGGATCTAGCTCAATTAGCTTCCCCCTGAGAAATTCGTATGCTCTCATTTTGGGTGAGAATTCCTTTTCATAATTTTTCATCATTTCACTTATCTCTTCCTTATTTGAATTAGAAGGCATAAGAGTAACAAGTACTCTTTCTCTTATCTCTTTTTCTTGGTGTAGTGCAAATGTCCATCTTGTAGACAATCTCGCTAATAGTTCCTTGGGAACGTCATATTCTGAGAATTGTAGTGGAACATAATGGTGTTTTCACATTTTAGCTATTATAGCTTCTTCAATTTTGTTTTGATCCTTTGGATCAAATTTCAACCATTTCCTAATGTTAGGATCATAAATAGATGGTGATTCTGAGATGTTTTTACATATTTCATCAATTATTTTTGGAATCAAGGGTTCTTTCCCTTTTTGCACATCTATGTTAGCTTCATCCATAGATGAGTCTTCTAGATATTCTCTAGTTCTTGTCAACTTCCTCCTTTTGGTCTATTTTTCTTTTGGTGATACAGGTTTCCTCTTATAGGTTCTCACTTTTCCTTTCTTTAGTGGTGAAGGAGTTGTTTCCTTTGCAGTTTTGCTTCTTGTTCTTGAAGCGACTGTTGTTCTTGATCTCTTAGGTTGAGGAGGAGGTGGTGAATCTGACTGTGTACCCTCTGAGTCATTCTTTTCTATATCTTCACCGATAGGTGACTGGCCCTCAATTTGTTCCTCCTTTCCTTTTGTTTCCTCTTCACCTTCTTCAGTAACTACAAATTTCTTGGTTAAGTCTTTTATTATCTTATTCTTCTTGTTTACAATTTTCTTGACAACAAGATCTATGTTGACCTTTGGTTTGGCTTCTTCATAAGTGCCAAATCTTGCTTTCTTTTTGTCCACTGGTTCATTCAATAGTGCCTTGATGAACTTACTAGCTTGTCCTATTTTGATATCATATTCTAATGGTGATAGACAAGATTTTCTAGGTACTAGTGGTTTGATATAGGTAAAATTAGTATCTACCATAAAACATATGTCATCTTTGTGTTCTTCTATCAAACTCCCAGGTATCCTTGGTCTAGCTTGCATCGTTTCCTTAATACCTTTGAAATATTCATTCATTAGGTCATCAAAATCTATTCCTAATGACTCTATATGCTCACATATCTGTATTGTTATAGGTTTGCTTGTGTCCCATACTACTTTGCCTATGGAAGGAAAGTATTCTTCAAAGTAAAATTATATGCACATAATGAGGGAACCAAAATTACAAGTGTTTGTCCTTGAAGATCTTACGGTGTTCATGTTCTCCTCAAGTTGATTCAACAAAATCTCTGCAAGATCCATCTTTTTTCCTAGTTTTATGATCTTGTAGGCTAAGCTCATAGCAGTGCTTGCTATGTTGTTCATTCTGCCAGCCTGAAATATTTTGTATCCTACCACACATGCACCAAACTTGAGTTCCTCATTGGTGATAGTGCTGACCTTGAGACCTCTCTTGTTTGATTTTGCACCAGTTAGCTTTTCCACTTCCTGCAAGGATGAGTGCTTGTGAGCTTGTGGCTTGTCAGTTGTTGGATATCTAGTAACCACATGAATAACATATTTTGTTATTCATTTTGGCTCATTAAGCCATAATTTCTGGTTATGCATTCTACTGAGAACTATTCGTATCCATTCAGTTTTAAAAACCCTGGGAAAGTGTAATGCATTCGTGAGATCACTTCTAGATGCTTGTGCTCTTCTTTTAGGTTTCTAGCTTCATCACATAGTGCCTTATAGGCATTTTCTAGGTCTAGATCTCCTAATTCTGAGATCTTGCAATGAATATTGGAGCTTACGTCCTCTACCGGCAAAACCCTAGGTGGGATTCTAGATAATGCTTTGGAATCATCAGGTTGTGATGCGATTTATGGGTGCACCTTGTATTTAGGTTCAGCACAAGTGCTATTGCTGATAAGATTAATTGTTTTCTTCTTATCCTCTTTCAATTTTTCAATTCTTGAAGTAGACGCCATTGTTTTCAGAAATTTAGGGCTTTTCGTAACTTAAACAGTGCGGTCGGTGAATGTAGGTACTTACTAAATCTCCGTGATTTCTTGTGAATCCTTTGAGTTTTTTTAAAATCTTGCTGAGGTCACACTTCAATCTTCTCTTCAATCGCTCTGCTTAGATCTGCTTGGTTGGTCAAAAATCATGGGTTCAAAATGATTTCTTCCATCGCATTTTTATAAATTTTGTTCTCTAAGTTGTCATTAATGCCCAACCACTCATCAATATACAAAGAATGAGTTTGTTGGTTGAGGCATAAATAACATCTTTGGTGTAGGCACAAAGTGTCGGGGTTGCTAGTAGCTTTGGTGACTTCACTAATGATTGTCGGTAAAATGGTGACAACTTCTATCGGCTCAAGGATCAGCGATGTCCATCGGTTTACACTTAGCGACTTGGATTTTGTGTAATGACCGATACATTTTGGTAAGCTATGTCAACTTTTCTGTGTGTGTTCACCGATGCTAATTTGTACCCATTAACCGATGGTTGTTTTTCAATAATATTACAAGTAACAATATAGCGCATCTTTAATAATGCTAATTTGTCTATATGATCAATATGTAATGGAACCGATGCATAATATAACTTGTCATAATGCAGTTCCATAATTACTTGTGTAACTTAGTTGGAAATGGTAATGCCACCTGATCCATTGGATGGGGTGTCATCATTTGCATTACTTGTTTTGGCACCTTTAGTGTTTGTAGCTTTGACCCACATCTTATTTCTCATCTTTTTGATGTCATCAATGGTGTTTCCATTGGGATAATTGCTTGTTTCTGTCAGTCAGTCTTTGCAATATTTTATCACATGTCCAACATTATGACAATGTAAACATGTCATACATGGATTAAACCATCCTCTTGGTCTTCTAGTCCATTTTATCATACAATTGGCAGATATATGACCATACCTTCCACATGTTGTGCAATTTACCCATGTGTTATAGTCCCAAACATATGAGTTACCGACTCTTGTCAGTTAATAGCCATTATCAGGTTCTTTTGGTGTTCAAGCTTTCTTATTCTTTTTCCAGTACTCCTGATATGTATGTCCATTCATTTTGTAGGTAGGACCATATTTTTCCATGAAGGTTTCCTTCTTTGGAGTTGTCAACTTGGATCTACATTCATATACCTTTTGTCCTTTCTTGTGACATTTATAACAATTACCAATGAAAGTAGATTGTGATTGAGGAATACCTTTCATTTTGTTTTTGCAAATGTTTGAGGTGTGGCCTGGTTTTCCATAGTGATTGCATGACATCTTTTTGGTTCTTGGATTTTCATAAACATTCCTTTGATCTGATTGATTATATGATTCTCCATTGTTGGTGTACCCTATTCCTGTGTTGTTGTTGACTCTTCTTTGTCCATCAAGGAAATCATCCATTCTTTTATTGCTATCTTTAGCTTTCTTGATCAATTCATTGTGTTGATTCTAAATTTTGACTTCATGCTTTAGCTTCTTATTCTCTTCCCTTAGCTCACTGATGATCTGTATTCTTTCAATGAGTTCAGTATTTAATTTGTTTGCCTCTTGACTCATAAGAATAATCTAGTTGTTAATCTCATGGTGATGATCAATAAGTTTTTGAATCTCTAATTATTTTTCTTGTAGCTTCTCTGTGATTTTCCTCCTATCATCAATAGCCAATGTTCTCTCTGATTTATCTTTTCTTGAATCATTCATGACATCAATAATTTTTACCATCTGAGTCTCTTTACCGATTTGCAGCATTTTGATTTGCTCTGTCAGATATAGATTGACTTCTTGTAGACTTGTGATCTCTTCTACTGATGTGTCTGATGCTTTTCTTGTTGATGATTCAACTGTGTTGGAGTAATCTAGAATCTCCTTTTCTTGATAATCTTTTTCATTAGGCCTAGTTTCCATAATCTTTCTTTCATCAAGAAACTTTCTCATGCTTACTCTCGCCTCTTTGTACTGCTCATAGTAAATTTGAATTTGTAACTGCTCATTGATATAGTCTTGTTGAGTCTGTACTTTTCCATTGTGTTGATCTTTTCTCTTAAGTCTTTAAGCTTTTCAAGAAAGAAACTTAGCTCTGATACCAATTGTCATAATTATTAGAATGATGTACTGAGAGGGGAGGGGTGAATCAATACCTCTAAAACTATTTATGTGGTTGGCCCATTAACCTTTGTGTCATTAGATTTGTATATTCCTATCTATCTGTTTATCTTTCTTTATGTATGTGAAATCATAATATAATTTCTTTGCATGTGTAAACATTCAGGAAATATACATGAAAATAAATAACACATAACACATGATATGATATCGCAGAAAAATCCTGTTAGGAAGTAAAAACTGCGGTGGGGATGTCTACCCACAAAAATTCACTATCTTCAAATAAGAAGGGAGTCAGTTAAGGCTTACAATTTGATCACTTCTGATGATCTACCCTATTAGGAGTCTTAGAGTGGAGACTTGTTAGAATCTACTTCATTTGAAGCTTTAGCATCACTGTTATGTGTGCACTCTGTTAAGAGATTTATCAAAGAACTGTTAAGTCCACCTTCTACAACATGATTTCTATTGTGATACACTTGTTAGAATGCAACTACAATATAAATGTTGATCTGGTAGTATATGCAATCTCTAATTGCTGATAACAGATCCTGTAAAGCGTACAATGTATATGTAATCACCTTGAGTGATTTGAATAATACCTTATCTCTACTCGTCGGTAGCCTTGTCTGTGTTCTTGAGAACTCATATGATTTGTTTTTGAACTTTGCATGAATTATCTTCTGCTACTTAGATGCTCTTCATGGCTACAATCATTTATCGAAGTTACTTCATGTCTTCTATTACAAATGATTGAACATCTATTTATACTAGTTTCTTGGTATATTCTTGATTCACTCTTTTCAAATTAACTCTAGATCCAAGGTTTACATTTTGACCTTGATCTTTATTTAGTTATGTTTTAGATCCGTTAGGATGCTTTAAAATATTTACAATATGCTTGCTTGACCCTCAAGTAAAGTTTCAAAACAAGTAAAAACTAAAAAATAGAATTACAATGTTTTATCTGACATGGAAAGTCAGATCCACTTTTTGTGGGTTCTGTAACTAACTGTTGGTTCTGATGGCTAGGCTGCTCTGTCAGTCTGTCGATTTTCTTTCATTCTTTGCTCTGTCAGTTTTTTGCTTCGTTAGTGTCCCTTAATTGAACTGTTTGTCGGGTTCCTTGCTTTTTTGCTCTGTCAGTGATTTTCACAAAACTGTACCATTGGTAATGTCCTTTATGCTTTGTCATTGGTTGACTTCTTTTCATTGTTCGTCAGGAAATTCTATACTTAGCCTTTTCACGATAGACATTGTCATCTCGTAAGGTATGCTTGCTGTCCGTCGGTTATGCCTATATCAATGACCTTTATCATGTTTTCACTTTAAGTATACTAATGGCAAAACTTAATGTCATCAATCTCCCCCTTTGACATTAGTATCAAAAATTGATATGTGCAACATACTTGATGAATTAGTATGTACACCTGTGTATACATCTTCTTAGTCATGAAATGACTTCCCCTATGCATATGCTGGTAAGTGTAAGTTTATGTACATATAATTGACTTCTCCTTTTTGTTTCCTTTTTCTGATATATTGTACATATCTATCCTTACTGTACATACATTATACATATCCTTATCTCCTTTCTTGTAAAGTAGTATATTGTACATATGTACTATACATTCCTCCTTTTTTGATAATGAGGGCAAAGGTAGTTACAAATTGTCAAAAATGTAAGAGTGTGAGGCTTTGATTTCCTCTATCATCTTCTCCCATTTCTCCTTGAAATTTTCAAGAGCCCTATTCTCAAGTGATATTCTCACATGCATATCATAGATGTTGTCTACTACAGACATCTCCAGGGTTGAGATCAGATTTCTTGCATCTGTTATGCGTTGTTGCAGAGTGGTGAGGTTTGGCAAAATGTGAGCTTGTAGAAAAGTAACCTCATTTCTAAACAGTGTCTCCGCGTCCCATATCTCTTGTCTCAATCTGTTTACCTCTGTGATCTTGCCATGATGCAACTTTATTGTATTTGCATCAGAGGTTAAAATTTGTGCACTAGCTGTTAGATCTGAATGTAGCTGGGAAATATTTTCACTAGTTTCTTTTGTGAAATTTTCCAGTGTGCACAAATTTTGAACTAAGGTAACACCTTCAAAAATCATAGGTTCTAATTGGCTTGCTAATTTAGAGAGTTTTACCTTATTCTCTGCCACTTCTTGGCTGATCTTTTCAACCAATTTGTGTTGATATTTCATCTCTGCCTGTTCTTCCATTTCCTTCTCTACATCTACATTTTGATTGGTGACGGCATCGGTAAGTACTACAATTTGTTCCATGACTGATATGTCATTTTCAACTTTGATATCTGGAACAAGTTGATGTAGTATGTCCCTAGCTTTATCAAGTGCTTGGGCTTCCCTATGTGCCTTTTTCATTTTGTATTGCTTTTCTCTGACACATCACTCCAAACTTTTAAAGTGCTTTAGTATATAAAGTAGATACATCCCACTTGGGTATTTCAATTATCTCATCAAGTGTTACTGCCAAGATGTCTTTCTTCATTACTTTCTTCTTTTTCTTCTTTGGATGAGAGACAGATTGGTACACTACCATTTGTAGACCTTGAGATTGGATTGATTTTGTAGGTGAGAGTCGAGAAGATGAAGCATCTTGTTTCTTCTATTCAGAGTCCACCGGTTGGTTTTGTGAAGACGTCTCTTCATTGGCCTTGGGTGTATCAATAGATTTATCTTCCTTTTCTTTCATGCTCTCATCTTGCTTAACTTCTTCATGCTTTTCTTTTTCTTCATCCTTTCTCAATGTTTCATCTATTTCAGTATCTTCTCCTTTGTCTTTTTCAGTAGACACCTTTTGCAGAGTGTTGGTTGTATCCTTCATCTCTGTATCTGTATCTGTATCTTTTTGAGTGGCTGATGCATCTTTATTTTCATCATTACCCATGTCCTTGGGTGTATCATCATCTTTCTTAGATGATTTCTCCTGACCTAATTTAATATCAATAGCTTGTATCAAAATTTTCATGTTGGTCGGTGTATTGACCTCTGTAGTGTCAGTAAGTGTATCCTGTCTATCGGTATTACCCTGTGCAACATTGATATCTTCATCTTTTTTCTCCTCTTCTGCAAGGTATTTTCCTGTAGTCTCATTAATGATGTTATCCAACCATGTTTCATCATTGATATCTTCAGTTATGTTACCTTTTATTTTCAATTGTTCTTTGGTAACCTCTTCTTCATTGCTCAAATCAATATGAATTGGACTTGGTGGAATTTGGCTTTCTTCACTCTAAGTTTTGTCAAGAGTAGTGTTGGGCCATACCTCATCTGCAACTTATGTATTCTAGTTGCCAGTTGACTCACTCTCTTGTCTGTCCAATTCCACCGATGAGTCATCTTTTGCATCCTTAATGATGATGTGTTCCTTCTCCGGGCTAGCTTCCTTAATGGGCTTGTTATGTATCTTGCACCACTTTTTAATGTTGTCTAGATCTATCTCAATTAGCTTCCCCTTGAGAAACTTGCATACTCTCATTTTGGGTGAGAACTCCTTTTCATACTTTTTCATCATTTCACTTATCTCTTCCTTCTTTGAATCAAAAGGCATAAGAGTAACAAGTACTCTTTCTCTTATCTCATTTTCCTATTGTAGTGCAAATGGCCATCTTTTAGACAATCTCACTGATAGTTCCTTAGGAACGTCATATTCTGAGAATTGTAGTGGAACATAATGGTGTTTGCACATTTTAGCTATTATAGCTTCTTAAATTTTATTTTGATCCTCTAGATCAAATTTCAACCATTTCCTAATGTTAGGATCAGAAATAGATGGTGATTCTAAGATTTTTTTACATATTTCATCAATTTTTTTGGAATCAAGGGTTCTTTCCGTTTTTGCACATCTATGTTAGCTTCATCCATAGCTGAGTCTTCTAGATATTCTCTAGTTCTTGTTAACTTCCTCCTTTTGGTCTATTTTTCTTTTGGTGAGACAGGTTTCCTCTTATAGGTTCTCACTTTTACTTTCTTTAGTGGTGAAGGAGTTGTTTCCTTTGCAGTTTTGCTTCTTGTTCTTGAAGTGGTTGTTGTTCTTGATCTCTTAGGTGGAGGAGGAGGTGGTGAATCTAAATTTGTACCCTCTAAGTCATTCTTTTCTGTATCTTCACCGATAGGTGACTCACCCTCGGTTTGTTCCTCCTTTCCTTTTGTTTCCTCTTCACCTTCTTCAGTAACTGCAAATTTCTTGGTTAAGTCTTTTATTATCTTATTCTTCTTGTTTACAATTTTCTTGACAACAAGATCTATCTTTATCTTTGGTTTGGCTCTTCATAAGTGCCAAATTTTTCTCTCTTTTTTTCCACTGGTTCATTCAATAGTGCCTTGATGAACTTAGTAGCTTGTCCTCTTTTGATCTCATATTCTAATGGTGATAGCCAAGATTTTCTAGGTACTACTAGTTTGATATAGGTAAAATCAGTACCTACCATAAAACATATGTCCTCTTTGTGTTCTTCTATAAAATTATTAGGTACCCTTGTTCTAGCTTGCATCGTTTCCTTAATACCTTTGAAATATTTATTCATTAGGTCATCAAAATATATTCCTAATGACTCTATATGCTCACATAACTGTATGGTTACATGTTTTCTTGTGTCCCATACTAGTTTGCCTATGGAAGGAAAGTATTCATCAAAGTAAAAGAATATGCACCTAATGAGGGAACCAAACTTACAAGTGTTTTTCCTTGAAGATCTTATGGTGTTTATGTTCTCCTCAAGTTGATTCAACAAAATCTCTGCAAGATCCATCTTCTTTCCTAGTTTTATGATCTTGTAGGCAGTGCTCATAGCAGTGCTTTCTATGTTGTTCATTCTACTGGCCTAAAATATTTTGTATCCTACCACACATGCACCAAACTTGAGTTCCTTGTTGGTGATAGTGCTGACCTTGAGACTTCTCTTGTCTGATTTTGCACTAGTTAGCTTTTCCACTTCCTTCAAGGATGGGTGCTTGTGAGCTTGTGGCTTGTCAGTTGTGGGATATCCAGTAACCGTATGAATAACATCTTTTGTTATTCATTTTGGCTCATCAAGCCATAATTTATGATTATGCATTTTGCTGAGAACTATTCGTATCCATTCGGTTTCAAAAACCCTGGGAAAGTGTAATGCATTCGCGAGACATTTCACTTCCAGGTGCTTGTGCTCTTCTATCAGGTTTCCAAATTCATCACATAGTGCCTTATAGGCATTGTCTAGGTCTAGATCTCCTAATTCCGAGATCTTGCAATGAATATAGGACCTTAGGTCCTCCACCAACAAAACCCTATGTGGGATTCTGGACTCTAGAATCATCAGGTTGAGATGCGATTTCTGGGTGTAACTTGTATTTAGGTTCAACACAAGTGTTGTTGCTGAAAAGATTAATCATTTTCTTCTTATCCTCTTTCAATTTTTCAATTCTTGAAGTAGACGCCATCATTTTCAAAAATTTAGGGCTTTTCGTAACTTAAACAGTGCGGTCGATGAATGTAGGTTCTTACTGAATCTCTATGATCACTCGTGAATCCTTTGAGTTGTGTTAAAATATTGCTGAGGTTGCACTTCAATCTACTCTTCAATCTCTTTACTTAGCTCTGCTTGGTTGCTCAAAAATTGTGGGTGCAAAATGATTTCTTCCGTCGCATTTTTATAACTTTTGTGCCCTAAGTTGTCATTAATGCCCAACAGTTCATTGGTATACAAAGATTGAGTTTGTCGGTTGAGGCATAAATAACATCTTCGGTGTAGTCACAAAGTGTCGGGGTCCCTAGCAGCATTGGTGAATTCACTGATGATTTTTGGTAAAATGGTGACAACAACTTCTGTCAGCTCAAGGATCACCGATCTCTGTCAGTTTACACTTAGCGACTTGGCTTTTGTGTAATGACCGATACATTTCGGTAAGTAATGTCAAATTTTCTGTGTGTGTTCACCAATGCTAATTTGTACCCATTAACCAATGGTTGTTTTCAACAATATAACAAGTAACAATATAGTGCATCTTCAATAATTCTAATTTGTCTATATGATCAATATGTAATGGAACTGATGCATAATATAACTTTTCATAATGCAATTGCATACTTACTTGTGTAACTTAGTTGGAAATGGTGATGCGACGAGATCCACTGGATGGGGTGTCATCATTTTCATTGCTTGTTCTAGCACCTTTAGTGTTTGTAGGTTTTACCCACATCTTATTTCTCATCTTCTTGATGTCATCAATGGTGTTTCCATTGGGATAAGTGCTTGTTTCTATCAGTCGGTCTTTGCAATCTTTTATCACATGTCCAACCTTATGACAATGTAAACATGCCATACCTGGATTAAACCATCCTCTTGGTCTTCTAGTCCATTTTCTTATATAGTTGGCAGATATATGACCATACCTTCCACATGCTGTGCAATTTATCCATGTGTTATAGTCCCAAACATATGAGTTACCGACTCTTGTCAGTTTATAGCCATTATCAGGTTCTTTTGGTGTCCAAGCTTTCTTAATCTTTTTCTAGCACTCATAATATGTATGTCCATTCATTTTGCAGGTAGGACAGTATTTTTCCATGAAGGTTTCCTTCTTTGGATTTGTCAACTTGGATCTACATTCATATACCTTGTGTCCTTTCTTGTGACATTTATAACAATTACCAATGAAAGTAGATTGTGATTGAGGAATACCTTTCATTTTGCTTCTACAAATGTTTGAGGTGTGGCCTGATTTTCCATAGTGATTGCATGATAGTTTTTTGGTTCTTGGAGTTGCATAAAGATTCCTTTGATCTAATTGATTAGATGATTCTCCATTGTTGGTGTACCGTATTCGTGTGTAGTTGTTGACTCTTCTTTGTCCGTCAAAGAAATCATCCATTCTTTTATTGCTATCTTCAACTTTCTTGATCAATTCATTATGCTAATTCTAAATTTTGACTTCATGCTTTAAATTCTTATTCTCTTCCCTTAGCTCAGTGATGATCTGTATTCTTTCAATGAGTTCAATATTTAATCTATTTGCCTCTTGACTCATAAGAATAATCTGGTTGGTAATCTCATCATGATGATCAATAAGTCTTTGAATCTCTGATTCTTTTTCTTGTAGCTTCTCTGTGATTTTCCTCCTATCATCAATAGCCAATGTTCTCTCTGATTTAGATTTTCTTGAATCATTCATGACATCAATCATTTTTACCATTTGAGTCTCTTGACCGATTTGCAGCATTTTGATTTTCTCTGTCAAATGTAGATTGACTTCTTGTAGAATTGTGATCTCTTCTACTGATGTGTCTGATGCTTTTCTTGTTGATGATTCAGCTGTGTTGAAGTAATCTGGAATCTCCTCTTCTTGATAATGTTTTTCATTAAGCCTAGTTTCCATAATCTTTCTTTCATCAAGCCACTTTCTCATGCTTACTCTCACCTCTTTTTACTTTTCATAGTAAATCTGAATTTGTAACTGCTCATTCTCAATAGTCTTGTCCAGTCTATACTTTTCCATTGTGTTGATCTTTTCTCTTAAGTCTTTAAGCTTTTCAAGAAAGAATCTTTTCTCTGATACCAATTGTTGGAATTATTGGAATGATGTACTGAGAGGGGAGGGGTGAATCAATACCTCTAAAACTATTTATGTGGTTGGCCCATTAACCTTTGTGTCATCAGATTTGTATATTCCTATCTATCTATTTATCTTTCTTTATGTATGTGAAATCATAATATAAGTTCAAGTTGCATGTCTAAACATTTAGGAAACATACATGAAAATAATAACACGTAACACATGATATGATATCATAGAAAACTCCTGTTAGGAAGTAAAAACTGTGGTGGGGATGTCTACCCACAAAACTTCACTATCTGCAGATAAGAAGGGAGCTAGTTAAGGCTTAAAATTTGATCACTTCTGATGATCTACCCTGTTAGGAGTAGTAGAGTGGAGACTTGTCAGGATCTACTTCATTTGAAGGTTTAGCAACACTTTTCTAATTAAGTAAGAATAGGTTTTACAAGGACCCAAAACCTTTACAAAGTAATAAAGTTCAGCGGGTTTTACAAGGACTTGAAACCTAGAGAGTTAAAAATAGATATTCAACAAAGAGAAGATACATCTGTGCCAGAGCACCCAAAAAGGAAAGGAAATAGAGAACAAGCAACCAAGCCAAAAAAATTCCCATAGATACAACAATAAAAACAGGGACAAGAAAAAACCCAAAAGGGACAGAGAAAAGGATAGCTACATTCCCTGCACAAGTTTCTTCACTTTGATGATCATTATCTGCATGTTTCTGACTAAAAACATGAGCTCTACATTATCTTGGTCCTCCTTAGGACTGTTCTTCTTAGTGCTAGCTTTAGCAACACTATTAATTGTGCACTTTGTTAAGAGAATTATTAAAGAACTATTAAGTCCACCTTCTACAAAAGGATTTATGATGTGATGTAGTTGTTAGAATGCAACTACAATATAAATGTTGATCTGATAGTATATGCAATCTCTAATTGCTAATAATAGATCCTGTAAAGCTTACAATGTATATGTAATCACCTTGAGTGATTTGAATAATACCTTGTCTCTGCTCATCGGTAGCCTTGTCTGTGTTCTTGAGAATTGATTTGATCTGTTTTGGAACTTTGCATGAATTCTCTTCTACTTCTGAGATGCTCTTCATGGCTACAATCATTTATCCAAGTTACTTCATGTCTTCTATTACAAATGATTGAACATCTATTTATACTAGTTTCTTGGTATATTCTTGATTCACGCTTTTCAAATTAACTCTAGATCCAAGGTTTACAACTTGACCTTGATCTTTAGTTAGTTATGTTTTAGATCCGTAAGGATGCTTTAAAATATTTACAATATGCTTGCTTGACCCTCAAGTAAAGTTTTAAAACAAATAAAAACTCTAAAAATAGAATTATAATGTTTTATCTGACGTGCAAAGTCAGATCCACTTTTTGCGGGCTCTGTAACTAACTGTCAGTTCTGATGGTTGGGCTGCTCTGTCAGTCTGTCAATTTTCTTTCATTCTTTGCTTTGTCAGTTTGCTTCTTTGTCAGTGTCCCTTAATTGAACTATTTGTTGGTTTCCTTCCTTTTCTTCTCTGTCGGTGATGTTCACAAAACTATACTATTGATAATGTCCTTTATGCTTTGTCATTGGTTGAACTCTTGTTAGTGTTCGTCGGGCAATTCTATACTTAGCATTTTCATGATAGACATTGTCATCTCATTGGGTATGCTTTCTGTCCATTGGTTATGCCTATACCGATGACCTTTATCATGTTTTTCACTTTAAGTATACTAATGGAAAAACTTAATGTCATCAATTTACATCAATTTACATGTATTCTTATAATTCCTTTTAACCATATCATAGAGAATTTCATAAATCCATCTTACAAAAGTACATTTATATTCATAAATACAAACATAACTATATTTAGTTAATGCCTTACACAATAATAATTCATCTTTCCTTTTATACTTTCCATAATTACATATTTAGAATCACCTAATGATGTTATTAGTTCCATTCTACTACAGAGATAATGGAAAATTAGAGAATTATATTTTCCTACCTTACACTCACATATAAACATCATATATTTCTATTAAAATTCATTTCATGCATATAGATACTATTATCTGACATCCCTAAAAATATAGGTCAACTCAATTCGAGTCTATATCACTCAGAGAAATGCAAACCTCTACTTTTTGGCTAAACTTTTAGGATGATAGTCAGTTTTTCCATTTCTAAAACTATCCCTGATGGGAAAATATTATAATCCAAAGTTGTCTAAAAGGTGATTGTATTTATAAATCATATTATAAGGTATCCTTCCTAATACATTTCTATTTATTATTAATAAAAAACATCATCTTCATTCCAATTCAAAAAATATATTCTTGTTGAACATAAGATGTGATTCAGGGAGCAGTAAACTAGATCAAGGCATCTTCAATTATGTTTCACTTATGATTTCATGATGTCTTTATATTATTTTATTGCGTCAACACATGGAGGATTTATCTTAAGGACATTGTATCATCAAATGAAGTTAAAATTATTTTAATTAAGCACTTCCATTCAACCATTTCAACTAAGATTTATAGTACAATTCATCATCACTATAGGGTTGAGTCCCAATCTAAATTTTGCTTAAGGAAAACTCCTATAAACCCCAAACATGACTTCTCTCCTTTTGTGTGTAGATTTAGGTTCAAATATAAGCTTTAGATAGAAACTGATGATTGAAAAGTGATCAAAAGAATGAAATAGAGATTCACCCAAGATTTATTAGAAATCACCTAGGCAAGGAAATTTAGGGTTCCATAGACCTGTTCAAGGGTCCTTGGGGAACCAAAGTCCTGGTAATGGGTGCTTAAAGTGTCATTAAACTTGTAAAAGTAGTTGATATTCAATAAGAGATGAGTGTAGTGTTTCTGTGTAAGTTCTAAAAAATTCACCCTTTAGGAAAAGGGTGGCCAAGGTGACATTTTCCATATAGTTTCAAATCATATTTCTATGGTAGGTTTCTCTTTGCATCTTCTTCTAATATGGGTTGGGTCTATAATTATGTGTTCTAGAATTATCTGTTTATTCTATCCATTGTCAAATTTTCACCTTGTAGTTTGAATCTTCATATTTCATTGACATCTTTCCACAGTCATTTTCAACTCAAAAAAGGAGTGATTGTATTCCCCTTGTGACCAATCCCTTTCAATTATATTTGATGTTAAGCCACCTTTGGAAGTACTCTGCATAATGTAATTAAGTGAGAATATGCCTTGTTCCTAGTTTGCATGCACAAACTTGTGAGCACCTCATTTCTTAAATTATAGATGGGTTTGGCTAGGGGATATTTTGGTCAGTGAGATATATCCTATTAACCACTATTGAATAAGGAAATGATCAAAGATGTGGACTTATTTGGATTCAATGGAAAGTATCGACAACTACTCAACACACATTTATAGGTACCTGTGCATAAACATAATAGTTGTAGTGCATAACCATATTTCTCAATTAGGGTGAACATACTAATATTGTTAATACACAGTAATATCAATATAAATATCATAATGACTAATATGATATGTATTTCTAACCAGATAAATAATAATTTAATACCTCAATTGAATAAAATATTATCCAATATTATTCATTACAATTTAGTTAACAAATCAAATTCATATTGTGTTACGATATTATCATTAATATCTCTAATTATGATAATAAAAACTATATTACTAATCTATCACAATATCTATCTTAATGCCAAATCATGATTAGCCCTCATTTATCCAAAATACCAAAATTAATAGGTTAAATGTCTACTCAGGTAAGATATTACGCCTCATCATATTCAAGAACATAATCGGGCATGCCACATAAGTTCTCACAAATATGTCCAAGGGAGCACAAACATCTCAATGAAGTAAAAAAATTCAAAACCAATATGAAGTAGCTCATACACATCAATGGGTCATCATGATCACACACATATTAAAGAATAACATAAAATAAGAATCGAAGGACCCAATAAGTGGCAGACAAAGCATCCAAAGGGCACAACTCCAAAATAAGCATTAGAATAATCACATCACAAAGATAAAAATTTGGAGGCACTAAAACTTCCCCTTATGAATAGTAATTACTCTTAGAAGTGTGAAAAAATGAGAATAGACATACACATAGCTCGACACAACAAAACATAAAGAAACAAGGAAAACTACTTGACTCTCTTAGGATAAGGCCAAAAATCTACAACTCCAAAAATCCCTCTAAAATATTTAAATTAAAATTTAGGATCCTTTTAAATAAACCTCTCAATTAGTAGTTTGTAGAATTCATCATAAGAGTTGATAGATCTTTGAATTTGAGTTATTAGACCATGGTGTCACCACTCATGTAGTACCATCCAATTGCAAGGTAGAAAGGTTGATTACTTAATCTTTATTCATCAATCTAAGACATAGGTATGTATCCACCTTCTATAAAAAGAGAAACTAAGAGTAGGATGGAAGGCATGATAAATTATAGAAGTCCAAACCTTCAACACAAATAAATAAAGAGGAGCTGGAAAGACATACTCAAAAGGGGAAAATAAAGAACAAATAAAAATAGGAAAGACACAACAATATATCTATTATATATGGACATAAATTGATTGGAAACTAGAGATAACACTCTAGATTTAGATACAAGATTTATTTAAATGTTTAAAACATGAACTCTTTTTTAATATATTTATTTTTTGAATGTTTAAATATAAAGACTTGTTAAATTCATCTAACTTTAACATTTAATATAAAAATTTATATTTTTTGAAAAACATTTATTTATCTTTTATATTAACTTAAAATAGTAGAATATAAAGTTTATATTATTCAAATCCAAATATGTAAACAATACAAAAGTTTTTTTTTTATTGATGGAGGTTTCAGACCTGAGAGGCTAGTCGGCAGAGGCACAAAGCCTACAAGAAACCAACCAGTGAAGCAACCCTATACAGATGCACTCATGCCTGAAACCTCTCCGTCTACAAGCCAACGATAGAGGGGTATCTACACTCTAAGACTAAAATGTAATGTGTGTTTGAAAATATTATTACATTATATCTTTTAGGAAAACTTCAACACAAGTAGATTCAAGAAGATTTTTACACGTGTAAAATGTTTGCCCAGTCAAGAAGAGCTCTCAATCCAAGCCACATTCTAGAGTGTCTTAGCTTGAGAGTGTGGCTTAACTTGAGAGTGCTTCTTGACTAGGTAAACATTTTTGTTTTTGCAAGTGCAATAGTGAAAATGTTTTCCCAATAAAAAAATCATCTCAAACTAAGCCATCTGTAAAATGTTCACCCAATTAAAAAGAGCTCTCAAGATAAGCCACCTAAAATAACACATGTAAAATGTCTAAGCAATGAAGATTATTGCTTCAATTAGAAACTCTAATGGTTTGCAATAATGATTAAGCACAGACTATCTTCTGAAAGAAACTATGTGCAAAGGTTTTGAGATAACTAAATTATCTACATATGAAGACACATTTCAGTATTGACTGCAATATAGTTATCTTTAGCTATTTTTTTAAAAGAAAAAGAAAATACCTGATGTATATATATTATATATTTATAAACTACTTCGAAGGATCATTCGGGAAAGAACCAACAAGAAAACCTGGAATCCTTTCCCATTACATAGTATTAATACAAATTTTGACTAACTGATAAATAAATGAGGTTACAACATCCAAACTGGTAGAAGAATCCAAAGGTGGACTGAAAGAGACTATACACACTGAAAATATAGCACCAACCCACTGTACAAATTATAGATAATAGAAACCAACCACCCAAAACAATGTAGCCCCTAGATAACATCGATGAGTGAAGCATTTGAACAAAATTTTACTCGTATATCCCACCTATTCCTCCATGTCATTTGGGTCCATAGAATCAAATTATGACTATGATCTTGGAGTCCAACCCGAGTGACTGCCTACGACTTTGTCTAGCTAGAAATGTTGTGGTTCTGACTCCCAACCTGACGAGCTAACATCTCCTTGCACATGTTTCTCTAGCAGTTCTCCACACAACACAATCTAACTGGGCCCTGCTAGCTGTAGGTTTCCAACTTGTACCTCTAGAAGGTCATATGTTGAGGTCATGGAGATCATATAATTGATGATGTTGACACAAGGACTGGGATATATTCGCACCCTCAACTGAGATATTCAGAATCTCTAGTAGATCTAACAGACCATACACGACAAACTTTGTTCTTTCTTCCAGTTCTTGTCCATGAATATGACCAGATGTATGTAGGGAATTCTTAACATGCCTGAAAATTTGTTTCTCCAGTGAGCACTTGATTCTATCAAAAAACACCATATACTCATGATTACTATGTAAGTGATGCTGAGATAACAGACCCCCACCAAGGTATGGCCATCGCAAATATCATATTTTTGAACTAATTTTTAAAGCTCATTTTCCCTCAAAAAATGTGGATTCACAACCTTTTGACCAAGTATCTCAAGTAGTTGAACTAATTGTAACAAATCCAATGCATTTTTGAGAGAAATATCAAGACCAATTATGATGTAAATAGAAACTTCTTGGTGTGGGGCAATATAATTTCTTCCCTAATAACTCACTTTATTGCATGCCTAATGATACTTGAATGGCACAGAAAAATCTCTTCCATAATCAAATCTTCAATCTATAGTGGAATAACTTCCTCCACCACCTTTGGCTTCAATCTCACTCTATAATTCTTTGGGAGCATCTTGCAATGATACCCCCTACATTTCTCACATTTGAGACATACATCATTCAAAGACTCCATTACTAATGGCAATACAAATAACTAGCAATCTGTATGCTTTTAACCATGCTGAGTTTACTGCCAACTGGTGTGAAATAATAGCATATCTATCACAATCAGATCATATTAACTCCATCATGTGCATCTAGCCTCAAATGTAATGTTTTGCACATACCACCATTCTCGGCCATGTGAAAATTTAGACACGCTAGCGTCGAGTTTCAAAATATTGCATCACACACCACTTCACTATATAGAATTTACAGTTTCAAACATTGGTGGCTGGGCTTGCCTTAAGTTTGAGTTTAATTCGTTCACCATAATAATTAATGTGCATGTAATGTATTTATAGTGTGGCATACTCTGTCCTTACCATACCACACTATATTAGCTCCCACAACACTGCCTATTCATTGTAACTAACCTTAGTAAGTCATGGTAATTCTATATGACATCATCCAATGTAAAAGACATTAATTCATTCCCATCACATCACATGTTAGCAAGTAAATATGCCACTGTATTACCTTCCCAAAGTGTATGCGATATGCACGACTCCTCAAATAAATCTAAAATTTGCCAAATCTATTGTAGGATGTAAGAAATCTGTTAATCATGAGATTCCCTCTTGAGAAATTTATTAATAATTACTATTGAATCACCTTCCACTTGTATTTTCTTATATCCACCTTGTTTAGATAAAATTAATCCAGCAAACATGGTGTGAGCTTTGGCTAAATTATTAGTACCCTATGGTAGAGGAGAGGCTTTGATAGCTAAGACATTTCCATGGTGATCTCTAATGCAAGCCCCCAAGCCTGACATTCCAGGGTTCCCCCGAGATGCTCCGTCAAAGTTGATTATAACCAATCCATGCAAAGGTGGAATCCACTTGACTCTTGATATGTCCACTAGCTCTTTAGTTCTATATAATTATGGCAAACCAATAGGGAAAAATAATCCTTTCCAATGGAAAATAAGTAACCCATCTCATTGTGTAAAAACTTGGCCCACCTCTAAATTTGGTCAAACTTGCATTGACCACCTCAGATATAGTTCTTTCGATGCCTAACAATACATTGTCAAGAGAAGAGTTGTCAAGTCAGAAAATACATTTGTTTCGTTCCCACCATATTGCCTATACTACTAGAGCCAAAGTACATTTCCAAATATTTGTGAAAAGGGAGTTAGGATATAAGATTTTCCAAGCTTGAAATAGGTCCCAAAGCTTATGATGAAGGGGAGAGTTGTACTGAAGCTTATTTAGGACAAAGCTCCAACATTCTTGGGAAAATGAGCAGTTCAGGAAAAAATGATCTGAATCTTCAAGAACTTCATAACACAATAGACATTTGAAAGGTTGGGCAATTCTAAATTTGTTCAGTATGTCACTAGTAAGGATCTTCTTTTTTAAAGCAATCCACGCAAAACACCTTTCTTTAGGGAGGAAAACTTGATTCCAGCAGAAATTGTAAGCTCAATAAGGGAACAAAGGCGAATCCAATTGCAGAATAATGTTGTATCCTTCTTTGATGGAGTACTTACCATTTTTTCCTAGATCCCAAAACAATTTTTCTTCCTTATCTAAAAGGAAAACAAATTTCTCTGAAAGAAGATTACGAAAAGAGTCCTTCTATTGATCCGAAATAGGCAACTCATCTGGGTCCTTCCATAATAATTTGCTTGAAAATAATCATACAACTGAAACAAAATTAATGAGTTACTGACCCCATTTTTTTTTAGACATCATGATAATATCATGGAGATATGCATCTTTGATTAGAGGAGGACATCCACCCCACGAATCTCTCCAAAAATTTACACTTGCCCCATTATTAACCTCTCAAGATACATCCTGTCTCACAATATCTCTTGAGGACATCATGAAGTTCCAAATAGCAAATCCTTTCAGAGGATCTAAAATAGACAAGCCCTGGTTTGGATTTTTTCTATCTAGATATTTCAGCTACTTAATGTGACACCATATATTAAGGGGTTTTATGTACATTTGCCACTCAAGTTTCCCTCTAAATGCCTTGTTCCTCTTTTCCAAATCATGAACTCCTGCCCCTCCAAAATACTTAACATTAGCCATGTCCATCAAAGATATGAGAGGGATTTTCTTATCTCCAATCATATTTCCAGTCCATAAGAAGTCTCTTAACAATTTTTGAATCTGCTAAATAACGGATGAAGGAGCTTTTAGAACTGCCAAATTAATAGTTTGGGATGGCTGATAAGAATGTCTTAATAAGGATAATTTTACCTGAAAGAGAAAGCCATCTAGCTTTTACAGCCACACCTCTACCTTTTATTCTATCAATGATGTTTGACCAATAGTAGACTTTATTTACCCCCATGAAGAAAGGAATGCCAAGGTACATAGAGGGAAAAAGGTCAATAGAAAATTCCAAGATCTGAGCTATTTTGTCTCTTGTTTTTTGCTTGGTGTTAAAAACATATATATTTTCTTTACTTCTGAGCATTCACTTTATGTCCTAATGCTACAGAGTATAAATCCAATGTATTCTTAATCTGTCTAGCTTCTTTGATGAGAGATGCTCCAAATAGTAGAGTATCATCTACAAATAGGGAATGAGTGATCGAATTATTTGTGCCCTCAATATGAGCTCCCTGCCATAAGCTAAGAGAATTATTCTTTGTAATTTCTCTAAATGCTTTAGACATAATTATAAACAGAATTGGTGACATTGGATCCCCTTGTCAGACCCCTTAATTGGATGCAAAGAATCCAACTAGGACCCCATTTATAATGACTGAAAACCAAGCACTCGATATACATGCTCCACTAGTAGAATTTGGCAAATAAATGACCAGGTGACTAAAAATTTTAGTCACGTGACTAAAATATTTAGTCATGTGACTAAAACTGATCATGTTCTACCATTTTTTTGTAGTTCAAAAATATAAATGACTAAATAAATGACCAATTTGGTCATTGGGTAGAATCACAACTAAAATGACTAAATAAATGACTAAACAAATGGCCAATTTGGTCTTTGGATAAAATGACTAAATAAATGACTACATAATTGACTAAATAAATGACCAATTTGGTCATCGGGTAAAATGACCAAATAAATGACTAAATAATTAGTCACCCTTATAATAAAAATGGCTAAATGAATGATTAATACTCCTTTATACATTAACATTTGATAATATCATATACTTATATTTTTAGAAGTTGCATTTCACCAATAATGTGTGTTCGCCAATAGACTTATTGTGCGAACATTATTCCGGCCACTATTTGCCAATATATCTAAATGGTAACTATTTTGGTAACACATTGAGAAATCCATTTACACCCGTCTCATGCTAGAAATCTGAATTTTAGGTGATTTGATCAAAATTGATTGATAAACACCATTAATTTAGAGATATTATAATAATAATCGAAAGGAGATATTAATTTAGATTATGTACATAAAAATGTTGGTTAAAAATGATAAGCCATTTTGACGGGTCAAAAAATCACCTTATGAAGATGTTGTCAAATTTTATTTATGAGCTTTGCTACATTAAGATATTTTAAACAATTTTTTTTGGTACAATTTCTTATTGATGATTTTAAATTTACAGCTATTTTGTGATATTTTTCTCCATGTGCTCTCTTATGTTAGCTTTTATCCCAATAATGGATCATGGAGTCACTAATACAAGATGAGGTAGCTAGCTTTTATCCCGATAATGGATCATGGAGTCACTAATACAAGATCAGGTATTTTAAGACAATTTTTTATTGCCTTAAATTTCTCTTCTCTCTTATTTTTATTTTATTTTATTAATTTATATTTTGATTTTAAGTTTTCCAAAATAAAGTTTCATCCCGCTAAAATATTTTGATTTTTTATTGCACAAAAGTAATTTCATCCCGCTGAAAAATTTATAATCCCGATCCAGGATTAAGGAGGCACGTAATGCAAAATGAGCCCATTCCATTTTCTTTGAAATGACCTACAAAAAGAGGTTCAAATCCAGGAGAAATTAGGAATTATAGTGCACCAAAAATGATGTCGTAGTCTCAATCCCCGACACCCAGGATCGGAAATGGTTTAGGGCTTCCTTAGTCGTTCAGCCTGAGCGTAGAAATAGGGCTGAGAAAATATTAAATGTTTGGATTCAGGGGGAGAAGATGATTCAAAGAAAAAGCATTTGAAGGAGAGAACTTAAAAAGCTAAGAGATGTGCACTTCAAGAAGTTCATAGGGAAGTAAAATCTACTGTGAAGGTGACAGGTATTCATGTTATTCCTTAAAAGTTTGCAGGGTTCTGAATTTTTTCATTCAAAGTCATGGAAATTCTAGTGTGTATAATCAAAGTCACATCCAAGGCTTGTATTCATAGTTCCAAGGCTTGTATGCATAGTTCCAAGACTTGTCCTTAACTAAAACTCAGAAGGCCTAAAGTGTGAGTTGGATTGGGGATTGGGAAAATACTTGGTGAATTTTCCCAATATAAAACATATGTTGTAAGCTAATCTCAAGAAAAAATGCATAAATTGAATTTAGAGAACTCATAAACAAATTTTCCTTCCTTTGTATATAAAAGAATTAGATCATGAACTCTTTAAATCAATGGAATCTGTGGGTAAAAAATTATGCTAATAGACTATGCTATTTATAGTTCAAATAGAAATGTTGGAAAACGAGAATTCTGAATTATTGATCAAAGCAAGAAGAAAACATGCTCCAATAAAAAAATTCCACACAAGAACTCATTTTTACCTTGGAAACCCTCTAATGAGAGAAATAAAAAATTGTGGTAGTAGCGAGTATTGTACTACCTATATTCAAATTAGAAAAATTTACCCAGTACAATAGATTCCTTGGATGCAAACTGCCCAAACTGCCCTTGCTCCTTTAATGGTGGATTTTATTATCCCAGCCCTTCTATCATCTATGAATAGCTGAAGTTCTCTTTTCCTTTTTTGAATACAACTTTATTTTCCTCCTACTGCTTCCCTTTTTTGCTATTTTCTACATCCTCTTATAGATTTATGCAAAAACAGAAGGTTCTCCCTAGTCTAAAGTTTTTATGCATGCACCATAAGGTGAA
>MU226895.1:2213879-2227473 GCA_018584345.1 Thuja plicata
TACCTCCATAGAGAGTGGTTGTTCTTCTTCACTTTCCATATAATAAATTTGGACACATGCTTCATCCTTTTGGGTCTTGTGGTAAGGTGGTAAGGTCTATCCTTCTAATGTGAGAGTGAAGTCATCCCAGATACTTGAGAAGCATCTCTTCTTCCTCAAAGTCCATGCCAACTAATAGGTTTTCCCTTCAAAACTCAGTGAAGGAATCGTGTACACTTCGTCCGTCATCTTATTTCAAGAAAATTCTCTTAATTCTTTTGTTCATACTTCAACATGTGGGATAGATATTCTTTTGAATCAATTCCTTGAATTCTTCCCAAGTACCTCCAATTGCCTTTTCATATTTTTACAATAATTTACATAATTTTCCCACCATACAAGATGGCATTCCATTTTAAGGTGTGCAATGTTAATTCCTTGCTCCCCATTAGCTTTCTAAACATGAAAATAAAATTCTAATTGCTTTGACCAAGAATCCAAATTTTCCATTATTTTCTCCAATGTGAATTTTAATTTCTACTTTAAATGATTCTTTCAAGAACTCCTCACTTGATCACACCTTCTCCTTTCTCTATGTCAAAATTCTAGGTCAAAGCTATACCAAATTACCTATTGACATTTTCTCTAGTTACATCTTTACTTGCTCTTATTTTTAGGCCAAGCATTATTGTTTTTTAAAATTGATTACTCGTGCAATCATCTACCCCATTTGAGCCTATTGTGCTTGTTGTGAAGTCTTTCACACATCGCCCCAATTCTTGGGGACCCCCTCTTTTCAGCTTCAATGCAGAGGTGTTAAAGACTAGATTTCCCCCCTGGGCTTCAAGTTTGATCTTTGTTTGATGTTTGAGTGGTGAAAGTTGAATGGAGATCGATGCACATGCCGGGCGGAATTGTCCTGTCTATGGGACAATTCTGCCATGAAGGGAGGACAGGCTATCCTATGGGCACCTGATTTCCACTAGCCTTTATAGGGATGAATTCAAAGCTATTCATGGTGCATAAGGTTGAAGAATTTTTTGGAGGAGAAGTTGGAAGAGAGGGGGGGAAATTGTGATGTTTTGGAAATTCTGGAAACTCTAAGTTTTATGAGTGTACTATGACTGGGTGGATTCCGCCCAGCCATAGAACAGTCTGTCCTATGAGTCAATCAATTCCGCCCAGCACTTAATAAAGAGGGAAAATTAGTGAGGGGGTGAGGTGGAGTGTATTTAAGGCCTTGGTTGCCAAAGTGGGATGATTGTGTTCCACCAAGGGAGACTCTCCCTTGGGCGGAATTATCCTGTCTATGGGACATTTCCACCATGAGCTGAGACAACTCTTCCTTCTTGTCTTTCCAAACTTCTTCTTCCTTGGTACTTGGAGTTTCAGATGAATGGCCATTGCAATGATAGACAACATTATGTTTGAGGAAGGATAAGTCAAGATTCATAAAACAAAAGTGTCATATGACTGGGTGGATTCCGCCCAGCCATAGGACAACTTGTCCTATGCCTTGTGGATTTCCGCCAGCCCCCTTCAAGATAGTAGAGTGAACGAATTGCATACATAAGGTTGAAGAATGGTTTGAAATTGTATCATGCTTGATAGAGGGGCAATGGTGAAGGATTAGGAGACTTGGGCATAAAACAAAAAACTTAAGTATCATAGGTGTCCTATGACTGGGCGGATTCCGCCTAGCCATAGGACACCTTGTCCTATGGGCTATGAAATCCTGCCCAAGGGGATGTGTGCTATCTTGGCCTCCATGGAGTTGATGACCCAGCTTTGGGTGTATGGAAAGAGGAGATGTAACTATGGGGTGTAAGTACTTAAGTGCCCACCATGCTTGGAGTGTGAAATATTTCACATCAGTCCTATGACTGGGTGGATTCCGCACAGCCATAGGACTGATTGTTTTATGGGCACCTGATTTCCGCTAGCCTTTATAGGGATGAATTGCAAGAGGAAGTAGAAGTAAATGTTTTAATAGAAGACTTCACCTATAATTGAAGGGGTGTCTTACTCCCCTCTTGGGAAAAATTGTCCTGTCTATAGGACAATTCCGCCCACTATAAACTCCTCCTAAAAGCCAAGTTCCCCCCCCCCCCTTCCTCATTCAAAATACAAACAATCAGGTCGACCACTTAAATAGTGGGAAAAACATTTAAATTTTGATGCATGTCATCCCTATTTGGAGGGAAAATAATTAATGTTTTACATGGAATAAAGTGCCAAGTCGGCCCCTTAGGTGAATGGAGAGAAATATATAAATGGAGGTAGTTTTTCTACCTCATTTCACACAAATGTAAATCGCTATTTCACTCCAAGCAGCTCTGATTTTTTTCCAGATTTTCGAATTCTAAGGGCTGATTGCTTCCAGATTTTTTCAAATCCTAAGGGTGATTGCTTCCAGATTTCTCAAGTTCTAAGGAGGATATTTTTTCAGATTGCCTTCAATTGTCAAGCCTAGAAGATCATTTCTAGATTTTTTTAAGGCAGCTGATTGATTGTTGTTAATTCTGAGTTTTTTCGATTAAAGGTCTTCTCTCAGCTGGGAGGTACGTGTTTGATTTTCTTCAGATTCTTAGTTATTTAGTCATGTAAAGAACATTCATGCAAGATTTTTTAGACTTTTCCATGACTAAAATTCTGAAGGTAATTTAAAATTCATCCTTTTGACATAAAAATTAGAGTTTTCTAATGTCTAAAATCTGGAAAATCAATCAAAATTGTCATTTCCAGAATTCTGGAAAGTGAAAATGTCATTGCATAGATCAGACTTAAGGGAAATTTCCTTGATTTTAGAGTATTTCTAAGTGAGATCAGTGTGTTGTAGGTTGGATTGAATGGATCCCGCATCCGGGAAAGCGCAAAGGCAAGCCCAGCTAAAGAGGGACACCAAAGACATGATGCGAAAGACAATTTTTTCGTCCAAGTGGAGGAAGATTGGAGATACTAACTTTGGGCTAGTCAACATGATCCAGATGAGGAAAAGGGCAATAAGGGAAGGCTCATTCGGGTTGGCAAAGAAGATGATCAAGAATGGGATTGCACAGGCTGTAGCCTTTCCCCCTACTCTTCCATGCCCGGAGCTCGTTCTTGAGTGTGCCACCCACTACGATCAGCATACCAAAATAGTATATTATGGGAGCAGGACAGAGAAGAAGATGCTTGTCAATTTGAGTGACCGAGCTATCTAGGAGGTATTCAACATACCCCACCACCGAGTCAGCATATTCATGACAAGAGACTAGGTAGCTAAGCACTACAATGATAACACTGCTCATTATTCAGCTCTCCTGTGCGAGGAATGGTTAAAGGAGCCTAGGAAGAGGCACTCCAAGTTACCAAAGTTTTCAAGAATAGATTTGAAGGAGGAGTACAGTGATTTGATTTTGATGTTGAGCCGAGTGATGGGAATCCCACAAGCGGGATTGCTCAAGCCTTGGATGTTTTACTTCATCGAGAAGATCTCAAATGAATGTGTGATGTTTGACTGGGCCCAGATAATCAATGAGAACTTGGACCTCCAGTCGAGGCTTGTGCATAATTCAAAGACTTTCTACATGGGATCATATTTGTTCTACATGATTGCCAGCATGTTCTAGTATCTAGGACTCTGAGCTATGGGTAAAGTTGGCAATGGACCCGGGCAGTACTTGGTACATGAATGTTATCCCCATCTCCACCTCCATCGCACTATGTATTTCAAAGTATTCTACGACACTTTTTCCATGAAGACAGTGAGGATATTACAAGGGGCTCCCCAACGAAGGTTATCCCTAGAGGCAGAGAAGTTGGTTAGAAAGTACGGATGGTGGTATATCCAATTCCAAAAATTCACGTACATCAGGATGACAGGGAGCACGTGTTGCCCGATGAGACTACCAAGGTATCCACCCAATAGATTGGTAGTAATGGAAGTGGCGAGGTAGTTGAGCCACTTTGACAGGATCCAAAAACTTAAACATAAGCAGGGGGTCACTTTCCCACTTCAGGCAGGCGCTGATAGTTGCAACTCTCTGGCAGTCATGGTAGTGGCAGAGGAGGAGTTGAAGCTTTATGCTTTAGCTCTTTACGAGGGGAGGTAGAGTTTTGATCCCAACCAGCAGATCCGGATGGCTTATGGAATCCCTTACAGAAATGTACACCATATGGAGGACAACTGGGCTAATGCAGCTGATGACTTTGAAGTGAGGAAGAGAGCTTTCTCCAGGTTAATAGTTGATATGATGAGAATGTACAAGTGGAGACAACTCCAGATACCAGACCAGCTGGAAGAAGATGGCAAAACTGTAAGACCAGAATTTGGCACTTTGAGTGGTTTAGAGTTGGATCCCATTGAGTGGGGAATTGAAAGTGAAAGCTCTCTAGAGGCATTGATGGTGCCAGTTGATCTTTTCACTTACGAGTGGTTCAAGAGGAAGATGGCTAGACTGCGAGGGATGGGTGTTTCGCTCACTTATGAAAAGATGAAACTAGTGGAAGAGATCTCGGAGGAGTCCTCTGGTCAGCATTCAGGAGGTGGTGGAGGACCCGAGCAGTTGAACAAGAAAATGAAAGAAGCAGAAGATGGTGAACCCACGAGAAAGAAGTAGAGGGTGAGCACTGTACCATCAAAGGAAAGCACCACTCCAACACAAGAAATAATTCTAAGGGATCAAGGCAATGTGGAGCCTCCCCAAGGTAGCTCATCATCAGAAGACACTTCCAACTCTAGTTCAGGATATTCACCACTTTCCATCAGTCAGCAGGACAAGGGGTCATCTTCACCAGGAGGTAGGGAGATAGAATCGATTGACATTGAGGCACTTTCTGATGAGGAGAGGGGTGCACCCCAGGTGATTCAAGAGGCTTTTCCGAGGCAGGATGAGCCTAACTGGGAATTGGGAAGGTGTACAACACCTAGTTGGCTTAGAGATTTCTTAAAAACCAGGAAGGCTGTGATGCCAATTATGCCAGAGGACAACATTGATGATATCTTACAAGAGATTGAGAAAGAGAAGGAAGAACAGCCAGCTGAGACAATTGCGAAGTTTATCAGAGATAGTTCCGGGACCTACAGGGTTCAAATTGCAATTCCAAAAGGAGACAAGTTCAAGGATGATGTTCGAGTTCAGGACTATGAGATTGTGGAACATGAATTGGGAACCACCACTAAGGAGATTGAATATGAAGAACTTTAGGATGGCCTCCTTGCCATGAGGCAAAGACTAGACAAAGAAATTGAAGAAAAGAATAAATATAGAGATGAGAATCAGAGATTGGTGGCCTATTTCAGGGATGCTTGCAGGCCTATCCAGCAGGTGGATCAATCAGTCGTGCCACCTCTTGCCTTGGAGAAGGGAGATATGGACAACTTGGAGAATTCCAGGGCCACACTTCAAGGGACTCGGTGATGGGCAGCAGGCCTCATCCAGGAGGGTTTGGTTTGTTTGCCAGGACTTGTGGAGAAGTTCCAGGCATTTGTTACTCTCAGGGCAAGAGTCCAAGCGTATGATAAACTGTGTAATGATTTCTCTTCCACCAGGGAAAGGACCATTCCCCAGCTGTTGGCTCTTCTTGATGCACCAGAAAAGTTACTTGAGAATACTAAAGTGATTAGCCCAGGAGAGAAGGATACCATTGAGTCATGGTACTATGCCTTGCTCAACCGGTTCGAGATCATGGAGGGAATCAAGGGTGAAATTGCTCCCCTTGAGGCCAGCATCCTTGGGACCATAGATGGTACTCTTGGCATTATTAAGACCACCTTCAAGGTGGAAGGAATTAGAGAGGATGGCGTGAGCTTGGAGGTCTTGACTGAGAAAGTGAAATCATTTGAAGGAGACATCATCACAAGTGAAATCTTGGATTCTCTATTTTCTCTCAAGGTGTTCCTGAATTCCATCAAGGACAGCGCCATAGAGAAAGAGAGGATTTTGGCCACAGCCAGGAAGGATATGGACTTAGTTGAGAAGAGGATTCAGTATGCCCCTCTTCCCCCCATGGAGGAGGTCAGTAAGGTTGTAGCCAAGTTGATTTATTTGGCAAAGAAACTAAGGGACAAGGGAAGGAGCATCTTGGATGATGGCCTGATGTAGATCCACATGGCGGATTTTGATTGGCTACCATTTTGATGCCTTTTCATTTGTTCTTTCTATTGTATTTTCTCATTGGCTTGCCATTGAGGTGTCAGTTTCTCATTTTTTGGTTTGGTGGTAACCCTAATTAGGGTTTGTAAAATTTGATCTTGGCCCTTGATTTTGCCTCTTAATCTTGGCCACTCGTTGTAATCTGGAGCCTCTATATAAAGCCATTTGCTCTCATTTTTAAGGGTGGAAGAATATTGTTGCTTATATAATGCCAAAATTGCTTCTCAATCATTGTTGTGTCTTGCTTGGTGATTAAGAACACTTGGTGTTATTGCATGGTTTCTACTTCCAATTGTTAGAGTTAGATTTCATTGAGTTGATTTAGAATAGATTTCATTTCAAGAAAGCGGTTAAGTAAGAGTAGAGTGAATGGTTAGTTGTATGGTGATGTTAGCAAGTGTTTGATAGGGATCTATATACTAGGCCACTAGCATCCTAGCGGCTTGTTAGGAAGCCTTGTGTGGTACTCTAGTCTCGTTGCCCTTGAATCATTGCATCTATGAAGGTAGCACCACTGGTAAGCTTTCATTAGGTTTGATCCCCGTCCATTTGCTAATTTCTTCATTCATAGGAGTAGTAGTAAGGTAGTGAATATCTTAGTAGTGAGAGTTTGATGAGTGAAGTTGGAAATGATATAAATTAAGGAGAAGGGATCAATTGACTATACGTTGAAAAGCTAAGTCCCATCACCATCATAGCTAGAATCTGATATCCTTGAAGGAATAACGTAAGCCCGCCGATGTGATTACCAGAAAATTACATCATTATAACTGAGTTAGGATCTATAGGTGTAAAGAACTTTGGAGTATTTCCTCATGCCCTTCGTGAGTATATACTTTTCAAGAGAGGGTTGAGTGTTTGATACCCAGTATCAAGTGTTCAAATCCTATATGTTATGCAGTGGTACAAAACTCACATCAACATTATTTGGCACTAGAAGGAGGGATAACAGTGTTTCTGGGAGGAGTTCTTGGCAGTCAACTATGATGAAGGATGGTGCTTCCGCATAGGAACGTCATACCGGTCTTACAGCCAAATCTTGGATTTGAAGACGATCAAGAAGATATCATCTCAGGGTTGAATTCACTTGCCTGGAGAACCAAAAGAAGTGCACCTGAGTATATGCGAACAAGTTTTGTATTGGAAGAAGAAGAAGAGAAAGATTAGAAAATTGATAGGGAAATTTAGAAGAGACTTGAACGCCAAAGAGAACTTGCCAGGAAACTTGAAAGAGAAAGGAAATTGACAGAGCAATTCAACAGAGATTGGAACATTGAAAGCTTGAATTGAGAAGATGATCCAAGATGGTGCTAACATCTTATGCTAATTACCCAGTGTTACAACCAGCTTTAGATTTCAATGCAAGGAAAGATGATATAATCTCTGATTTGGGAGCATTCATTCAGAATCACCAGGAAAGTGACGAACAGTATACAGCTGCAAGAATTGTGTTGGAAGAGGAAGAACAAGTAGGTATTGCCTTCGAAAGAGAACAACAAAGGATTGAAGGATTGATTAGAGAAAGACTTGAATGAGAACAAAGAGAAAGGATACAGCGAGAAAGGGAAGCTCACAAAAGAGCCCAAAGACAACCATTAAGAGAAATTTAGCTCCGAGGAAATCAGATAGGTCAGAACTACAATCAAGCTAGATAGAAGAATTGGATCTTTCTCTCATGAAAGGTTTGAAAGAATACAATTAGATAAGAAGCAAAGGTTGCTGAGATCCAGTCCACACCAAGAAGAGGACCTAGTTGAGTTGCAGTTTCACAAGAAAGAAAGGAATCATTGGATAGCCAATACTGCAAGTTTGGCAACCCCCTCAAGTAGCCCAACTCAAGTTCCAAAGGTTTCAAACATACAGAACCCAGTGGGTCAACCAGTTCAGGCTCTAGTCAATCAAGCAGGAATGGCTCAGGCACCATGGATTCAAAACAATGCCTCAACCATATCATTTCAGTAGTATCATGACTTACCAAAGAATCCACCGGGATTTTGCTCCAAGTTCTTTGTCAATGACCCCAACCGTACTGCTGAGGAGCATATCAAAGTATTCGAAGATGCATTGTGCAACAAAAGGATTCAACATGAGGATGTGGCATGTAGAATCTTCCCCTATTCATTAGTAGAAGAGCCCTACTATTGGTTTGTCAACCTACCAGTGTCATCAATAACAGGATGGCTTCAACTCAGAGAAGCATTCATAGGAAAGTTTGGCATGCCCACCACACCATTGGAACTACATAGGATGTTTGTGGATATCAGGAGACAAGATAAGGAGTCAATATGTTCATTCAACAATCATTTCCACAAGGCTTACATGAGATTGCAGGCCCCTTATACAATTCAGGAGGCAGGCGCTTTGGAGGCATACTACAATGCCTTAGACAGTCAGACGGCTATGTTTACAAGGATGGAAAATCCTACCCCTGCAACATTGAATGAAGCTTATGCTAAGGAAATCGAAATAGGAAAGCAGTTGGGCCAACAAGGATTGGAACCTCCGAGTGTTCGGTATTCAAACAATCTAGTTCCACAGCTCACGTACCAGGCGCCCATGAATCAGTTGGTGGTCCACCCAGGGCCTCCGTTGTCTCAAACATCACCACCAATGCCAGTCTATTTGCAAGGAGAAAGTACATCCACAAGGACACAAGAGGAAAAGGATGAAATGAAAGATCTAGTTGAGCAAGTAAAGAAGCTATCTACCGAGGTTACTTATTTGAGAAATCAGAATAACCAGCTCCAAGCTAGCCAAAGGAACAATCAAGGAGGTTACCGGGGAAACAATTATCAAAGTGGAAATTATCAAGGAGGTTATCAGAGGAATAACTACGATGGTGGATACCAAAGGAATCATCAAGACATAGATTACCAAAGAAATAATCAAGGTGGTGGGTATCAGAAGAACAATCATAATAACAACCATCAAGGCGGTAATCAGTCCCAAGACCAAGGAAACAACAACCAGTTTAACCTAAAGAGGACATGGAACACTGGCTTGAACAATGGAAATGTGGTGTCGCCACTTGATAATAAAGCCCCAATAGATAGTAGACCAGTGGAGAGGATATTTCTAGCCGAGTCTGCCTTGTCTCAGTATTGTAGATTCCACGAGACTGATCAACATTTAGAATTAGGATGTGCTGAATTCAAGAAGGCTTCCAACCTGTTTCAGAAGGTGGTAGATGAGTCAATTAATCAAGAATACATCACGGTCACAGGATATGAAATTTTTCCATCTACAAGGTATGACCAATGCTTGACCTTTGAGCAGATTTCATTTCCACCAGAATTCGAAGCATATGAGGAACATCAAGGGAGATTTCCTCCTGAGTCGGCAAATGGACCAGTTGATGAAGTGATAGATCAAAATGGATATGGAAATGGGTCGGATTTTTCTTTCCCACCATTAAGTGATGCTATCCTAGTTCAAGGGATTGGGGGGAACCAGACATTCCAACAGCCAGCAAGCAATGCAAGATTTTACCAAAGGACTAATAATGGCAAGAGGAATGATGGACCCTTCACATCCTCCGTGCCCCCAAACAATTACAATACACCTCCACATCCCAATGCAAGTAATGTATCGAACCCTCCAAGGGATGCACCTGAATATAGAAAAGGTAGCCACAACAACAATGGTAATGGACAACAGATTTCCTAGCAGAGAACACAATAGAGTATTCAAGGTGCTCAAGGATCACAAAATACCGTAACAACGCAAGAAGCAAACAGAGTAAGAACACTGAACAATTCTATGGTTAATGATGAGTTGAAAAGACTAGGACAGAGTGTGATAGAGGAGATGAAGAAGATCAAAATCAGTCTCCCTTTGTTTGAGTTGTTGAGAGTAACTGAGATTAAGGATACTCTCCTTAATAGCTTGAAGGATAACAAACCACAAGGGCCTCACCCTCAAGGTGCAACATCAACTGCTCAAACAACTCCTGCAGCAGGGAGGCCTCCTCCTAACTCAGTGCATGTGATCCAAAATATTCCAAGAGGGAACACAACAAATTCATCTCGAGGAGTTTCATATGATGAGGAAAGGAATTCTACACGGGAGGTTGCTTATGGCGATATCAGTGACTTTAACAGACAGCCAGAGCCTTATCCAGTTTATGTGGCTCAAGGATCAATGCCCATAGCATAGAAAACTCCAAGGAGTCCAGATCTAGTAGAAAATAGAGAAACAGTGAAGATTGAAGAAGCATCAAGACCAACGGATTTTGGAACAAAGCCTAAGCAAGTATACAAGACGCCAGTAGTATATTATCAAGGAAAAGATGAACCAGCCCCATTCTTTCTCTCAGTAAGGATATTTGGGAAGCTTCTCCACAATTGCCTGATAGATTCGGGAGCTTCAAGCAATGTCATGCCTTTGACTATTTGTAGGAAGTTGGGAATCACGCCTCTAGGATCAAACAAGAGGGTTACCCAGCTAGACAAGACTGAGGTCCCGGTGATAGGGGAACTACACAACATACACATGCAGTTGGCTTCGAATCCAAGGATGGAACACATGGTAGATATTTCAGTAGTAGATGTGGCAAACTCCTATGGTTTGATCCTAGGAAGGGATTGGGCTAGGAGGTTGAATGGTTACATGGCAACTGAATTTTCTCACATGTGGCTCCCGTGGAGAGGACTTGCTAACCAAATCAAAATTGATAGTACCCCAAGGTTGAGATCGACAGTTACTGAGAATGGGGAACCAAATGAAGTATTGTTCGCAGAAATAGACTTGGGCACCTATAAACCAAAGAAGGAAGAAGTCTTGACACTAAGTATCATAAGTGAAGCTAAGGAGTCCACGGAGATGCTAGTTGAGTCAGAACCTGACTCTTCATCCGACGAGGGTGAAAACATGTTCAAGAATTTCAGAAACTTCTTGTTAAGGACTGCACAGCAAGGTGTGGAGTTAGGTATTAGAACATCGGTAAGAGACTTATTATTACCCAATTGGTGCAGAATTCACAATGCCTTCCATTCAAAATTGTCTTGTTCCTTGTGCAAAGTTGCATTAGAACAGGTAGAGAAGAGAGTCCCAGGAGCACTAAAAAGTGAAGATCAGTATGGCAAACAAAAGATTGAAGTCCCACAAGTTGATGAAGCAGAAAGTAGCATGATGGGTGAAACAAGGAACTGAATTACACCACCCAACATGGAGGTGAGAAAGAATAATGAATCAGATACAGCCAAGGATTCCTAGAAAGGGCATCTTGAAAGAAATGAAGTCTGGACTTTAAGATTTGATGGTTCTAGGACCAAGCAAGGAGCTGGAGCCGGATTTGAGTTAGTTAGCCTAGCAGGGGCAACATATTTGGTAGCACATAGGTTACAATTTCCATGCACTAACAACATGGAAGAGTATGAGGCTTTGATTCTAGGCCTGTTGTGTGCTATAAAGAAAGGTGCCAGAATACTTCATGTGCTTGGAGATTCATACTTGGTAACTGAGCAAGTAAAGCAGAAGTTTTCTTGCCATGACAAGAGATTGAAAAGATATCAAAATAGAGTATGGGATCTGATAGAAGACTTCGATGCCTTCAATATCAAGTTTAGCTATAGAACCAACAACCAAGTGGCTAATGCCCTCGCGCAAGCTGCAAGCTCATTAGCGCCGATCAAGTTGGAAGGCTTGAAGAAATTTAAGGTTGAGTTAGCATCAGTTCCATCGGTGCCAGATAATGTCAGGAACTTCCAAGTATCCAAAGATGATAGACATATCCTCAAGTTCCTAACCAATTCAGATGTATTCACAGCACAAATTATTGATGGGGAGATAGATGAAGAAGCAAAAATCAATCCAGAGGAGATTATGAACTTAAAGACAAATACTATCCCAAAGGGAATGATTGAACTAGAAAGGATATTTGACATTGACCAATTCAACAAAGTACCATTTCAACCCACAGGGGGTGATGAATGTGAGAAGGTAAATCTGGGAACGGAAGATAGTCCCAAGATAGTCCACATTGGGAAAGTTTGCACACCAAAGGAGAAGGCCGATATACTTCGTTTGATGAGGGAATTCCCAGATGTGATTGCTTGGGGATATGAGGACTTGAAGACATATGACCCCTCCATCATCACGCATACGATTCCATTGAAGAAAGAAAGAAATCCATTCAGGCAACGATAGAGGTCAGTTAATCCTTTGATAGAACCACTGATTTTCCAAGAAGTGAAGAAGTTGCTAAACACAGGGATTATCTTCCCAGTAAGACATTCAACGTGGGTCACCAATCTTGTCCTGGTTAGGAAGAAAAATGGAGAGATAAGACTATGTGTGGACTTTAGGAATTTGAACAGAGCATCGGAGAAGGACAACTATCCTCTGCCATCATTGGATGAAGTTTTGCAGATTGTAAATGGAGCGCAGATGATGACTTTCATGGATGGATATTCAGGTTACAACCAGGTGATCGTAGAAGTAGAGGATAGATTAAAAACAGCTTTCACCACAAAGTGGGGAACATTCACATACAGAAGAATGCATTTTGGCCTGATCAACGTAGGTGCAACCTTCCAAAGGGCTATGGATTATGCTTTTAAGGACTTAAAGGATAGGTGTATCATCATCTACATGGATGACATCACAGTATTTTCAAAGAATAGAGAAGATCATATCCTAGATTTGAGAAAGGTTTTTGTAAGATGCAGGAAGTTTGGAGTTTCTTTAAACCCGAAGAAGTGTATGTTCAGAGTTACCGAAGGAAGACTCCTAGGACATATAATTTCTAAGAAAGGAATCATGATAGACCCAGAGAGAGTGGAGGCAATTTCCAAACTCATTTTACCAGCTAGCAAGAAGGAGCTCAAGTCATTCTTCGGGAAGATCAATTTTGTAAGAAAGTTCATATCCACATTCACAGAGATAGTAAAGCCAATGAATGACATGCTAAAGAAAGATGCAAAGATGGATTGGACTCCAGCAGTGAAGAAGGATTTTGAAGAAATAAAACAAGCTATTGTCAATGCCCCATTTTTGGTTAGTCCAGACTATGAAAGGCCTTTCAATATATACTATTTTGCCTCTGATCATGCATGCGCTGCCATTTTAACACACAAGAATGTAGAAGGCGAAGAGCACCCGATAGCATTCATGAGTGCACCCTTTAGAGAGGCTGAGTTGAATTATCCAAACATGGAGAAGCAAGCGTATGCCTTAGTGAAGGCCACTAAAAAGTTTAGACATTACATCTTGAGGAGCAAAGTCAATGCAATTGTGCCGGACATAACCGTGAAGACCCTTTTGTACACACAAAATAGTGTACTTCTATGAATCCTTACATGCAAGGAAACTCAAGAATGAGCCCTCACAAATCGATCCATAGCTCTCTATGCATGGAGTTGCAAGATTTGTAAAAATTGCTCTCAGCTAGAGCTATAAACTCATGACCTTGCCAATAAACCATACAATGAGAGATTCAATAAAGACAAGGGCAAGAATGCCAATATCCTCAAGAATCA
>MU226895.1:2257639-2269318 GCA_018584345.1 Thuja plicata
GTTTGGCTCAAACTGTGTCATCTTTACAACAACAACTTGCATCCTTAACCCAATCCAAGTTTAGCATTCCTACATGTGACATGGGTAGTCCTTTATCCTTAGACATTATTCGTGCTATTGTCCCTCAACAAGCCGATATACCTCATCTTGAGAATTACAATGGTCAAGTCGATCTTGTCACTCATGTTAAGACATTTCAAATCCTTTGTATTGATTATGCTCATGAGCATATAAGTTTAGCCAAATTTGTTTCTAGAAATTTTTGTGATAAGGCTTTGCAATGGTATTGTTCTTTACCTCCTTATTCAATTAATTCTTATCCTAAACTTTCTAATACCTTTATCCAACAATTTCAAAATAACATTGGTCCACAAGTTTCCTTAACTGATTTAATGCATTGTAAACAAAACATTAAGGAAGAATTGATTGATTTCATTGGTATATTTAAGCATTTGTATGCTCATATTTCTTATCCTATTCCTGATATTGATATTCGACACATGTTTATTTCAAATTTACAGAAGGATATTAGAGATAAGATTCTGCTTACTGAATTTACCTCTTTTCAACAACTTTGTGAAACACTTCACCATTATCAGTTACAAGTGAGTCAATTTGAGAGCAACACTCCAATGGCTCCTATTCTTGTTGATAAGAGTGACAATGCTCCTAATCCTAATAAGTTTTAGAAAGCTAACAACTATGTCAAGATTAATAAACAGATGAATGCGGTTGCTGATCAAGTTGCTGTTACATCCAATAATACCACTTCTGCATCCACTGCTTTCTGTATGAATCGTACGTTTACTCCTCTCTCTAAAACTTTTCATTCTATAATGAGTAGGTTGTTAAGTGCTAATATGATTACCTTGCCTCCTATTCGACCTCTTCTCCCTACCACGATAGCATCCAAATCCTTTGATTCTAAAGATTTTTGTCAATACCATCGCCAAAATGGCCATGATACTGAAAAATGTTATTCTCTAAAACATAAAATTCAAGATTTAATTGATTCTAAAGCTTTGTCTGTTGATAATTTTGATGGTAGTGGAAATAAATCTGTTTCTCCTCCTAATCAAAACCTTCAAATCTATACGAATCCTTTACCTACACATGATACTAATACCATAGCTCAACCATCTTCTGTGGATATTGTTTATGATTCAAAGATGGGTGATCTTAATCACATTTTTAATCATGTGGAGTGTGTTGTCTCATCTCAACCTACTGTTCTCGAACCTTCAACTCTACTTCAACTTCCAGTTCCACCTAAACCTTAAAAACACACTAAGGATAAGCGACCCAAGGAACTTTTAATCACCTTTGATGATTCTAAAATGATTAAAGCTCCTGATGGTCCCCTTTATATCTATGCTAGGATTGCTAAGATACCTACTCATGGTTGTCTTTTTGATCCCACATCTTTAATAAATTCTATTACTGAGGAAAATATTTTTATGAAAAAATTACAACGTGATTTCTATGATCCATCTGATGCATGGATCCAAACTTGTAATGGTTTTCTTTATCCTGCACTTGGTTCTATCAACTTACTGGTTGAACTTTATGGTAAAATTGTAGATGCTACCTTCATTGTTATTCCTACTTCTGAATAATTTCAAATCAAATTTGGTTCACCATGGATAACTGCTATGCATGCTATCTCTTCTCCTATTCATAAATATCTTAAGTTCATTCATAATGGAGAATTCAAAATGATTAATCATAGTTTGTATCAACCTTCTAGGCCTAGAGATTGTGCTACTCTTGATTTCTTTTGGCCTTCATTACCTAACTCATGTCCTCCTTTCCCTAATCATCTCTTTCGCTCATACCAAGCTTACAAACATCACAAAATTGTTGAGTTAAGAATGCCTCAGATAGATCTCAACCATGGTCTTTTGCCTACTCCTTCCATACCTCCTTTAGCCATTACTTCTAATTCCAATAATCAAACTTCTATGGTTTTTTGGAAAGTTGATTTCCTAAGGATGAATGACTCATTTTGTGTTTTCATCATAGAAACAAAGTCATACTAAGTTTCTGTCAAAGATAACTCAGAAGGAAAAATGACTAAGTATGGAAACAGGGCAAACAGAGATATTCATCGATCAATACATCAGAACACATGCGAGAGATCAAGTTAGCGTATGCAAATTTAGATATATGTTGTATGACACATGTACATGCTACATCCAAACATGAATAGTATGGAACAATAGTATGATGAAGTTACAAGAAGATCAGTAGACCAGCAGTCCAGAAGATAGAGCATGGAAACCGACTAGTGTTTTGATCAGCATGAATTATTTTGATATGTAATGGCTAAGAACCTTTGGTTATATGTTTTTAATGATTTAATTAGCATTTTAGTAAACACACTTGAGCCGACTTGTTCGGAAGTGTTGTGTATTTTGTTTTAGGGCCGACTAGAGTCTTGTTTTGGGTCGCGCCTATTCGGATATGAACATATAAGTTTGTAATGTAAAGTTATGTTACAAGTGTCAATTATAATATAAGAGGAAGATATAGAAGAGCATTATAATGAAGTCAATATATGATATATCTCTTTAAGAGAGTAAGAGTATTCGCGCATACACAGAACTGATCAGATAACAGTGTCATCACAGTAGTTCACTTTTGATATAGTGCATATCAACTTTTAGAAGGTTGTAGCCTTGATCCTATTGGGCAGTGAGCCTAGGTAGTGAGCCATATACCTTTAATAGGGTTTTGTAAAAGACTCTTAATAGGGTCAGACCTTTAACCAGGTCGTTGTACTCATATTATAAAGACTGCTTCTAACAGGGCAAAGGAACTTTAACAGGTTCATTATACCAGTACAATATTTGTGGGTGCTAATTCCCACCGGGGTTTTCCTTTGATCAAGGTTTCCCCGTAATCATATCTTGTGTTATAATTTCTTATGTTAAGCTTCATTCAATGTATGTTTGATTTATGTTTAAGTTGCAGAAAAGTAATTAATAGACAAACACTGATTCACCCCCCCTCTCAGTGTTTCTAACAATTGGTATCAGAACTCAGGTCCTCAGCAAATAAGTTTAGCCACTTGAGGAGATCATGGACTCAGTAGAAGAAAAACATTTGAAAAATAATCTTGAAGAAGCTCTTGAAGATCTTGATAGATCTGAAAAATAAAATGAAGAACTTAGACTGAAAGTTGATGGCTCACAAATGCTTATCAAGAAATTAAGAAAAGATTTGAAAGATTGCTCTACAAGTGATCTAGGGAAAATGGTCAAAAATCTCAATGAAGAGAATATGTCTCTAAAAGAGAGAATTGAAAATATGGATGAATAGCTCACAGATAGTCAAATTGCTATTGAAGAAAAGATCAATGAAAGAAAACAATTAGATGATGAACTCTTGAAAGAAAACATGAAAGTCCTAGAATTGAAAAACATAAAGAAGAAATTGGAATCTGAATTAACAGAAGCAAAGGATAAGATTGATAAACTCCACACAAGTTCTGATTCACTTCAATCTGAGCTTAATGCACAAAAACAAAAAGGAGACACTACTGGTCTTGGATATAGTGTAGCACAAATTGAATTCAATTCATTGCAAGAAAGAAAGAAAGCTCATGAAGCATCTTCAGAAGCAAATAAAATTGAAAATGTTGCAGAGATTAAAATAGATCCACCTAAAACGGAATTCAAGCAAGTTAACGGAACTTGTTATGCATGTAAAAAACATGGTCATTTGGCAAGAGATTGCAAAGAGGTAAGACCTTTCAATGGTTATTGTTTCTCCTGTAATAAGTTTGGTCACAGGGCTATACATTGTAGAACAAATCAAAGAAATCAGTCACAGTAGAATCAAAGAAGAATGAATCAAAACAATCAGAGAAATCAACCTCAAAGAAATTTGCAGAAGACTACATGTCAGATATGTAACTACAATGGTCACACATCAAAGCAATGTAGCATGATGAACAAGAACATCAGACCTCCTCTCATTTGTCACACATGTGGAAAGGCTAGACACATCTCAAGGTTTTGTAGATCCAGAACTCAAAAGCAAGAGGATCCTAAGAAATCACTATTTGAAGAAGAAGGAGAAGTCAAGTTTGTTCAAGAAAAAGAAGATTCAAGAAAAATTTGGGTTGAAGTAAAGAAGGATAATGATGTTGAAAAAGTAGTTGATACATCCAGAGTGGACGCACCCTCTACTTCTTCTTGAATAGACCTTCTTGGTCTTAGGGGGAGCTATTCTAGCTTAGGACCCCTGCGTGGATGGTATACTCACCTTTGAGTATGCGCCTATGGATTCATGGTTATAAGCACATAATATTGTAGTATGCATACACACATTGTCTCAAATGTATTAGGATCAAAGTTGCAAATTCTCTGAGTAATTTGTGTACGGTTGCAAACATTAAATGCAGTAGCTTTTATAAAAGAAGGTAAATGTTTGAACTTCTTCACACTTGCATTCGAGATCACAAAATTTGGAGAGTACTAGAGCACTAAGAATCAAAGCACGGAAGCATAATAGATTTGGCAGTTAAATCATGGTTAAGAATTTTGGAATGAAACCCTAGCAGTCGTGCCATTTTAAAATTTTGTGAAACCATACTTAAGCAGGTTCCAAGTAAGTATGGTGAATCCAATAGTATTTGATATTGCAGAGAGGAAGAGATTTGTATTCAAGAAACATCCATTCAAATCCATACTAGATGATGTGGAAGGAGCTTTCTCCAAAACCCCGCTAGGTGTTGTTCACGTAGAAGATATCCGCGCATATATTTACTGTAAGAAGGAAACCATAGGAGATATCAGCATAGCCACTCATATGGGATCTATGATGAAACCTAATTACACATTCAAGGATGAGTTCATGCACTTGATTGATAACCCTATTTTTGAATACTCTAATGCACATGAGTTTTATGAGCCAGAATGGGTGAAGATTTTGGTAAGTAGAATACATGATGATCTTTACTGGATTGGTGAGGTTCCTATTCACATCACTATAGACCTAATCCATGAATTAACTAGACTTCCCAAGACTGGACCAATTTCTCCTACCGGAAAGGATGTCAAGAAGAAAATTGAACAAGTTTACCTATCTAGAAGTGACAAGCACGGGATGACAGTTGACCCTATCAAGGAAGATGACATCAAACTTCTAACAATGATACTTGGGTATAAGTTTCAGCGAGAAAGTAGGTTAAACAGTGTCTCTGCAGCAACAGTCCTAGCAGCTATCAGAATGGTGAAGGATAACACTCAATACAACCTATGTGAGATCTTGTGCGGTCAATTGATTGACAACATTCGAATAATCAAGCATGATAGGAGCAAGACATTCAGGTTTGGATCTTTGATCATCTATTTATACTTCCATATTGTTGGAAAGGTTGCAAACATTTACCTAGATAGGAGCAAACCCACAATGTTTCAGATTTCACTTAAGGCCAATTTAGAGAGCAATGTAAGGGATGCCATGGATATGGATATCAAGACATTTAGGATCAAGATGTAGAAAAGGTTCAGATTATCTGAGAAGATAGTTGACAAATGTAAGGATACCATATGTTTCATGGTGGAAACAAATTGCACTTGCATGAAAGTAGTTGAACCTAGAACCAAATGGATTCATCCTCTTGGTTATGAAGTGGAGGAACATGCGTTAGAAGGATATGCACAAGTTCTATTTTCTACGCCCAAAGATCCTAATGAGCCTAGGTGGGGCACTTACAAAGAGAAGACCAATGAAGTAGACACTATCTTACACAGTGTTGATAACAAAAGGAAGGCATCCAGAATTACATCTAGCATTCTAAAAGTTCATGGAGTCACTCAAGAAGATCTTGACAAAGCTACAGATGCCAAGATAGCCAAAGAACTTGAGAAGGCTGAAGAGATCTAGAAGAAGAAGAAAGTAGAGAGCACCTCTATGCCCTCTACCACTATTGATCTAGACTCATCTCCACCTTCTATACCAAGCAAGAAGACTAGAGGAAGAAAATAGGTGCCCACAAATCACCCATCCTCAAGGAACACTTTGAGCAAAGAAAGGAACATTCAAGCTCCTCCTGAGGTAGGATTTAGACCTAGTCTAAATATTTTGAAGAACAAGATTGTAAATGAAGGGAGATTAGAAACACTTTATAAAGTCTATGAAAAGTATCAAGAAATGGATAAGACTGAGATACATTCTATGATCATATCTCATATGATCAAGTTTAAGAAGTCTGTTCTTGAACTCAAAACAGTGATACCGAATAAGTTATGGAACATACTGGAGATCATGAAAAGACATGCAATAGAGGAAGACATGAGGATTAGAGAGGAAACATTGGGTACTCTTCTCCCTATATGCTCACATGATGAGAAGGCTATTCTATTAGATCTAGTGAATCCTTATCTTAGAACCAAGACAAGGACTTTACAGATTATGAAGAAAGAGTATGAGAAGATAGGTAAAGAGACTGAAAAGGAATTTTCAAAAGTGTTTATGGATAGAAACATGTATCCATCAATGGAACCTACTGCAAAGGTAACTCTAGCTCCTCCCAAATAGGTTACAAAACCAGTGGTTCAGAAAGCACCTACAACAGGTCCACAGGTTTCAGTGCCCATAGTGACAATAACTTCTGATACAGAAAAAGACTCAGAAGATACTATAGTAGTTGATAATATCAAGATATCCATGAAATCATCTAAAAAAGACATGGACAAAGTTGATAAAGCATTTGTAAGCACTAAAGAAATGTGCACTGATGATACATCTTCATAACAAGATGAGGTTCCCTCCAATGATCCAATTGACTTGAATGAAGAAAAAGGTGATGAGACACCAATAAAAGAGATACAGTAAAGAGTGAAGGCATGGATACCAGTCATAATACTATATTCTCACCATCCACTCAACCATCTACCTCATTGTTGTCAAGGTTAACTCCTGATTTAGCAAGTCTGGATGCATGGGGAGAAGAAGACCTAATCAAGATCAGTGTTCTTGCTATGGAAAAAGAAAAAGAGAAACAAGGGATGAGGAACCCTCACTTTTTGGAATCAGTGAGAATGTTGAATGACTTAGTGTCTACAGACAAGAAAGTAGCAAAATTTCAATCAGTTGAAGATATGGACAACATCCTAACAAACTTCAAATCACATTTTACAAGCCTAGTAGACTCAGCTAGTAAAATTATAGAAGATGAATACAAAAAGGAGAGACTGAATGAATTGGTAAAGAACTTTACCTTAGACTTAAAGTATTTAAAGATTGGGCAATCCATATTAAAAGAATTGGCAGCTAAGGGAAAGAAGGTCATAGCAACTGCATGGACAGAGTGAAGTTCACCTCTGAGCACATTAAAAAGGTAGAAGAGGAAAAAATCATGGTGGACAGCATCAGGAAATCAATTGAAACATCCATGCAAGACATGAACATCTACAACAATGTTTATCAAGGGCAGTTAGACAAGATTGAGAAGGCTAAATTAGAGATCAGCAAGATAAGAGTAAGACAAACTCAGTTGAGAAATGCACTTGCGCCATCTCTAGCAGTCCTAAATGAGAACATCAAATAGATTGATGCCACCATTGTAACATATGATCAAGGTCCATGCATGGATTTGATGAAGATGGAGAAACTAACTTATGCCCTATGCGCACATCTTTAGACAGTTGATGCAATGAAAGTATTTTGGCAGAAAGAGATCCAATCTCTTCAGATTGTGTACCCTGAAGTTTACATGGAGTAAGTAAGTAGAAGACTTACAAGTTTTTGTACACCTTTTTCATTAAGGTCAAAGGGGGAGTAATATAGAATGTGTATATATGAGAACCAATATATATATCAATAAGATATTATGATATACAGTTATTTTTTGTGTTAAGTCATTTTGAGAAACTTGGCCACATTCCTTTGTTGCCATAAATGACAAAGGGGGATATTGTTGGAAAGTTGAATTCCTAAGGACGCATGACTCATTTTTTGTTGTTATCATGGCAACAAAGTCATACTAAGTTTCTGTCAAAGATAATTCAGAAGGAAAAATGACTAAGTATGGAAATAGGGAAGATAGAGATATTTAGTGATCAACACATTAGCGCATGTGTGAGAGATCAAGTTAGCATATGCACATTCAGATATATGTTGTATGACACGTGTACATTCTACATCTAGACATGCTTAGTATGGAACAATAGTACAATAAATTTACAAGCAGATCAGTAGACTAGTAGTCTAGAAGACAGAGCATGGAAGCCAACTAGTGTTTTGATCAGCGTGAATTATTTTGTTATGTAATGGCTAAGCACATTTGGTTATATGTTTTTAATGATGTAATTAGCATTGTAGTAAACATGCTTGAGCTAACATGTTCGAAAGCATTGTGTATTTTTTTTTAGGGCTGACTAGAGTCTTGTTTTGGGTCGCGCCTATTCCAATATGAACATATAAGTTTGTAATGTAAAGTTATGTTACAAGTGTCGATTATAATGTTAGAGGAAGATATTGAAGAGAAGTATAATGAAGTCAATATATGATATAGCTCTTTAAGAGAGTAAGAGAATTCACGCATATAGAGAACTTATCAGACAACAGTGTCATCACAACATTTCACTTTTGATATAGTGCATATCAACTTTCAGAAGGTTGTAGCCTTCATCCTATTGGGCAGTGAGCCATATACCTTTAACAGGGTTTTGTAAAAGACTCTTAATAGGGTCAGACCTTTAACCAGGTCATTGTACTCATATTGTAAAGACTACTTCTAATAGGGAAAAGGAACTTTAACAGGTTCATTATACTAGTATAATATTTGTGGGTGCTAATTCCCACCATGGTTTTCCTCTGATCAAGGTTTCCCTGTAATCATATCTTGTGTTATGAGTTCTTATGTTAAGCTTCATTCAATGTATGTTTGATTTATGTTTAAGTTGAAAAAAAGTAATTAATAGACAAACACTGGTTCACCCCCCCCCCTCAGTGTTTCTAACATGGTTTCATTACAACCCATTGAAAATCCTCCTATAGAACCTGTGAAGGAATCTGTGGTCATTCCTCCTAGTTCTAAAAATATGGTAAGCAAAGAAAAATGCAATAAATCTGCTAATGAACGTCATAAGAAGCGTAGAGCTAATTCTAGGGCTCATGCTTCTCTTCTTCGAAACTCTTTACCTTCTTTTAATCAACCTATGCCCGATGTATTGAAAGAAGTCAATATTCATAATGATGTTAAGATGAATGATTGTGATGATACTATTAGCATCTTAGATCCTATTTCATTTAATATTGATGAGGAGGATACTTCAGATGATCCTATTGATCTTAGTGATGAATATGAGACCATTGATCTTGACACTGACTTACCTCATATGCTTTCAATTCAATTGACAATTACACCTAGTATCAATAAATGCAATTCTCAAGAGGATCCTTGTTTGGAACTAGCTATCACTCCTGCTATATTGGATATAGTCCCTCTTGCAAGTTGCCTACCTTCCTGGTGTAGAGCACCCTAGGGTTAGCTCAAAACCCTAGCCCCAACATTTTGAAACAGTTTTGATACAAGTCTTTCAACGAGCAAGTCATGTTTTGCCTAGTCGCTCAGTCACGGAGCCAGTAGAGAGCAGAAAAGGAATGCATCGCACACTCGCAAGCTAGTTATGAGTTAAGTCTATTAGTGCGCGAGTGCACGATGAGGAACTAGTCACTCAGTCGCAGACGGCTAGCAGGAAAAATAGTGCGCGACAATGCGACGAGGAGCTCATCGCAAGCTCGCGAGGCAATTCGCAGTCAGAGCAAACGCGGTGCGACAACGCGACGGTGAAATTAATTGCTCAGTCGCGAAGACAAATAGTTAAGTTGTGGTGTGCGAGTGAGCGACACCCGATGCATCGCCAGGTCGCAGGTGAATTGACAGTTAATGAAAATGCATGGCGAGTACGCGATAGCGAGGTCATCGCTCAGTCGCAAGGAAAAGGTCAGCTCGGGGAAGCGCGTGGCGAGTGCGCGACGGGTGATCATCGCTCGATCGCAGAAGGAAAGTCAGCTCGTCTCCAGATAGTGCGATAGTACGACTACTGTGTAGCGCAAGGTTGCGAAGGAAGTAGCAGCTTGGATGAACATGCAGTGAGTGCGCGACTAACAGGCATCGCACACTCGCAGAGCAAGGAGCAGTTAATGAAAATGCATTGCGGGTATGCGACTTGAGCTCATCGCTCAGTCACAACGTAAAACACAGCTTGGGTAAATGCATTGCGGGTGCGCGATAAAGAGTCGTCGCTCAGTCGCGAGGTAAAAACCAAGTCAGGTAAATGCATAGCGAGAGCGCGACGAGCAGGTAATCGCTCAGTCGCAGAGCAAGACATGAAAGGTGATTTTCATTCACGACTACGCGATGGAAAATAGAAACAGTCAAATGGTCAAATATGCTGACTTGTCAGAAGGAGAAGACATTGAAAAGTCTTAACCGCCAAACAGAAAAGAGAATGACACGGAGGAAAAGAGAATCCATAGTGTCGACCATGCAGAGAAGGTGATGACAGGTTGCAGACGAGAATGGAGAACAGAGAACAGTTGGAGAACTGAGATCGACAGGTAACCACCAGGGTTATAGAATCGAGGAAAAAACAGAGATAAAGTAGAGAAGAAGAATCAGTGAAAGAGTTCAGTTCAGATCTGCTATTGATGGTTGAGTGAGCTAGTTAGTTGCAGAGAATAGACTAGCAGAGAGTTGTAATCTTCTGTATAATCAATAAAGAGAAGTTTGTCTATATTTTACGTGTTTTGTTGTTCTGAGTAGATTTCTATAAAGTGTTGTTTTGTTTCTATTAGATAATATGGGTGCTTCTTGACTCTGATAATCTATTCCATGGATTGTGACAGTCAAGAAGCATCCACCTTGTACATTATGTTTGTTTCTGTATTTGTGTTAGATGAGAAGCTAGGTAAGTTTGCAAACAAGTCCTAGGCGAGCCTATGGTCCAGCTAGAGAGACTTGTAGAAGAGATAGATAAATTAGAAAGAGCATGACTGTAATGAAGTCAGTCATGAAGAATGAGATACAGTGAGGAGTAATACATTTTGGTGGGTAGGGAACCTAGGAGAGAGGGATCAGAAAAGTCCTTCTGGTTAGGGTCTGAGAGTAGCCCTAAGAGACTCAAGAGTGAGTCTAGAGAATCCTGAATTGAATAGGATTCCAGGTGAGATTCCTAGAAGAGAGTAGGAATTTCAGAGAGTTAGGTGACCTCCCCATCAGATTGGTATCAGAGCTGTGTTAAAGATTTTGGTTTGAAATCTGTAAATGTTTCAACATACTGAGGAATCAGTGGAACAATTAGCCATGGTGACAAGTGTAGAATTGGCTAAAGAAGTGAATGACCAAAAGGAGAGAAATAGACTCCTTGAAGAAACTCTAGAAGTAATGAAGTAACAACTAGAGGATATTGCTGATAAAGTGACTAGAGAAGCAGAAAGCTCCAATAAAGGAAAAGCTATTGCAGAAGAGGATGTCATACCAGAACTAGACCCTCCTATGCCAGAAGAACCATTCTTAAAAGCTATCAAGGCAGTAAGTGGAAAAGAATTAGATGGAGTACCAGTACTTGCTGGAAAAATGGATCCTGAACTGGTAATGGAATGGATTGAAGGAATGGAGAATCATTTTGATTGTGAAGGAGTGACTGAAGCACAAAAAGT
>MU226895.1:2275210-2287037 GCA_018584345.1 Thuja plicata
TTAGGGTCTGAGAGTAGCCCTAAGAGACTCAAGAGTGAGTCTAGAGAATCCTGAATTGAATAGGATTCCAGGTGAGATTCCTAGAAGAGAGTAGGAATTTCAGAGAGTTAGGTGACCTCCCCATCACTTCCCTACATGATATAAACCAAGATAGGGAGAGTAGGTGATGAGCTTGATTGGGCTATCCTTCATGGTAGCCCTTTTTGTGTTTACATGCTGTATTGTGCTTCTCCTATAATGTGTTTGCTAAATGTTTGTTAGATTCTTTTATACGACCCTTGTTACTTTGTTGGTGCAAGGTGATACAAGACTAAAAACTATTGTACAATTCCTCTATATGTATCTTTATTCTTCTATATGTTGTTCTTATGTTATTTTTTACTTGTGCTATTGTTCATAAATGTTTCCCTTGTATAATCTTCTTGGATCTGCAACATGGTAGCACTGATTCTTTTTGGTCTCCAGGTTGCAGTCCGAAAAGGTTCCTCTACGTAACTCTTAATTTTCTTTCCTCCATTGTGATTGTAGTTCTACTTTGTTTGGGGAATGATGTCAATTCATTTGCAATAATATCATATTTATATGTACATATTATCTTATGATCATACTGACCCCACAATAGGTAGATCTGTTCTGTGCTCTTTTGTATGTTCATGTTTATTTCCCTTGATTTGTGTTCATTTGGGGGCATCTCATAGTGGAAACGTAATCCGTAGAGTTGTTTATGTTTCTATTCAAGCCATTTCTCCTATTAAAGTGTTAGCAATGACTTTAATGTGGGGGCATACACTCTACTTACTTTTTGCACACACACACACACATGTTCAAAATATTTTTAAAAAAATACTTAAATTTTTTTCCCTTTATGGATTAAAAATTAATCCTTAAAGCATGGACATTTTACTTTTTAGGATTTCTTGATCCCTCCAGTTAAATTTACACGGATCTCTTGATCCCTCTAGTTTTTCAAAGTTTTGATCCCTTAAGGGCGGAAGGTGTCCTTAAGAATGGATCTCCCTAATGGGTTGACTAGTGAGTAGCCACATTCACTAGGCGGTTCAATTCCATCTTTCCAGTTATGATGTTTACTTGTGTGGTCCAGAATGGGACATAAGTTCTCATTGGGTGAGATAATCACACCCTCTATCTCTCTTTCCTTAACTAGTGATGTCTCTCTTATCATGATCTTAGGGTTGATAAATAATTAAGTCCCTTGGGGGCTTGAGGATTTCTTTGTTCCTTTTTTATTCCAATAAGATTGTCTGTTCTTTATGATCTCGTTTACCAAGAGTTTGTGTTGAGTCCATACTCTTGCTAAAGTGGGGGATAAATGTATAGTCAGAAAATGGAAGCACTTCCATTGTGGACTGGTTTAGCCTTCCGAGTAAGTGGTTTTGGGGTCATTTCAAGTGCCTTGAATATGTTCCTGATTTAGACCTGGCTTTCCCCCTATTTTGCCCAATTTCTTCACCTCTCTCTAGCCAGTTTCTGGCATTCTGGACTGCAGATTTGAGATCTTTGACCTCAGGGTTAGGGTCAACCTTTTAGGTCTATGTCGACCTTGACCCTAACCTAGGTCAAGGTTGACCTTGACCTTGACCCAGGGTCCATATTTCAGGGTCCCACAGTTTCCGGATGTCAGTCTTTGAAAAAGTTAAATCTCACTCTCGGGTTGGCTATTTCGAGTTCTGAAGCAATGATTCCTAAATCATATTTAATATAGGTCCTCTCCTAGGGGTAAAGGCTTTAATGAGAATTTAATTCTCCTATGTCAGCCTCCTTAGAAGATTGTGCCCTAATTTCATATAAAAGGGAGCCTTTCTCCTCTCATTTTCTCTAAGTCCTCTATTGAAGCCTAAGCATTATCAAGCAATTGAGAATCATCATCAAGTGAAGTTCAAGCAAGAAATCAAGCAATATTTGAAGCAAGGATTGATCCATTCAAGCATTCATTTTCATCAAAGAGATCCATGGGAGGCCATTAAAGGATTCAAGCTACATAGTGCCCTTTTGGTGATCTCTCCATCCATCTTCTTCCAAGCCTCTTCATACTCAAGAACCCATTCAAGATTTGGTGTTGGAGATCTACAAGAAATTGATTGAAGACATCCTACATTCTAAATTCTAGATCTATTGGTGCATACCTACTTGTGGATTCAAGGATTTGAATCCTCCACAAGGACTTTTACAAGCAAGGTGAATTTATGCATTTACTTTGTTTATTTCTGCAATTTCAATTATATATTTCAGATTAATTCCAAAACCAGGGTTTTACCAAGGCAAAACCCTTCCCCCCAAACAACAAATCTCTTTTTTTTGCAGGTACAGGTCTAGGATTGAAGATTTGAACTCAGATCTGAATACCCTTTTCAACGAACTATCGGGATCCACGAACAGATTTTCTATCGGACCTGTGCAGGTCAGGGTCAAGATTATTGGGCCAGGGGTGAGATTAGTGGGTCAAGGTCGACCTTTTTCATAAGATAGTTTTGGATCTGAAAAATATTTTTGGGTTTTTTTCATCTCTGCATTCCAGTTTCGAATCACACTTCAAATTTTATAGAAATAGAGTACAAACCTCAGAAAACAACATTCTTTAGATCTGGAATTCTTTAAGGTTGGTACTTCCTCTCATTCTTTTCAATTACTATTATATATCATATCTCCTTAATCATAAAACATGATTTAAGATCTTCTTCCTTACTCTCATTTCCAAATGGTTGGTTCATTTGTGCATTGATCCTTCTTTAGGGTTAATCAATTTGGATCTTTCATTTGTGCATTTGTGGGTAAAGGAGGGACATCTTATCTTCCTTCCCCTATATTCTTAATCACACAACAATACAATCACATTCAAAACATCAATTAAATGTAAAGGTTAAGGAAATACACCCCTAATCAATTTTCTTCCTTTACAACATATATTTTGTGAACTCAATGGATCTGTAATCAACAATTCAAGATTGGAAACTATCAAGTCATCTATATTTTTTTCTACTCTCTAACAATTGTACCAAATAGAAAAATTCCCTCAAGAAGGTGGACTTACTAGTCTTATTGTAAATCTCTTAATCGAGTGCACACATACATTGTGTTGCTAAAATATCTTAACTGAGTAGACATAAAAAGTCTAAGATGTCACTCTAAATAGGGTTAGATCATTAGAAGTGATCACAACTTGTAGCCTTAACTGACACCTTCCATTCTGCAGATAGTGAAGCTTTGTGGGTTTCATCCCCACTGCAATTTTTACATTCTAACATTGGTTTTCTGTGTTATCAATTCTTGTGTCATGTGTAAATGAGTTTCATGAATGTTTCGATGATTGTTTACATGCATTTACATTTATGTTATCGTATTACATGCATGAGGTAGTAAAGAAACAATGGTCGGTAATGCAAGAAAAGATTACTAAGTTTAATTGGTAAAAGTTTTTAAGGGTACTCATTTACCCCTCCCCTCTTAGTACATGCCCTTCTATTATTCCAACAATTGGTATCATAGCTAGATCTCTTATTTGGACAATTTTAAATCACTTGAGAGAAAGATCATACAATGGAAAGGTATAAGCTTGACAAAAATATTGAGAATCAGAAGTTGTAGATACAGATTTTCTTTGAGCAATACAAAGAAGGAAGAATCAAAATGAAAGAGTTATTGGTGGAAAGAAAAGTCATGGAATCTCACTACAATGAAACTAACTATCATGAAAAAGAGATACATTATTTATTTGGTTCATCTAGATCTAGATCTAGATCTAGTAATATATCTAACACATCTGAAGGAAGCATACAAATCTAAATGAAATCAATCAACATCTGACTAAACAAGTAAAGGTACTACAAATCGGTCAAGAGACATATATGGTAAGAATGATTTATGGTATGAGTAATGCAAGACAAGCTGAACAAGAAAGAAATCTAGCTATTAATGATAGGAGGAAGATTACTGAAAAGTTGCAAGAGAAAGAATCTGAGATACAAAGACTTACTGAACATCACATTGAGATCATGAATCAAATAGTTCTTATGAGTCATGAGGCCAACCAAGTGAACATTGAACTTAATGTTAAATTGGAAGTTACTGGTGAACTAAAAGAAGAAAATGAGAAACTAAAGCATGAAGCAAAGATTCAACAACAACATAATGATATGATAAAGAAAGTTGAAGACAGTACAAAAAGAATGGATGAATTTCTTAATGGAAAAAGAATAATCAACAACAATATCGGTTTAGGGTATACCGAGCATGGAGAATCATCATATTGAGCTAATCAAAGGGATGTCTACTCAAATCCAAGACCAATGAAGATTTCATGTAATCATTGTGGAAAACCAGGCCACACATCAAATGTTTCCAAGAGCAAAGCAACAGGTATTCCTAAAAATACTTCAACATTCATAGGCAATTGTTATAAGTGTAACAAGCATAGACACAAAGCACATGAATGCAGATCTAAGTTGAACAAGCCAAAGAATAAATATTACATGGAGAAACATTGTTCTACTTGCAACATACCTGGCCACACATCTCATGAATGGAGGAAAAAGAAAAAGCAAGTCTGGAAACCCAAAGAACAAGAAAATGCATATCAACCAAGAAGAGTCAGTAATACATATGTATGGGATTACAACACATGGGTAAATTTCACATCATGTGGTAGACATGGAAATATAGCTGCAAACTGCATGAGGAAATGGATATAAAGATCTAGAAACTAGATTAACTCCAGAATGGCATGCTTACATTGTCATAAGGTTGGTCACTTAAGAAAAGACTACAGAGACCAAGTGATAGAGTCAAGCACTCTTACAAACGGAAATATTATTCAAGACATCGGGAGAATGATAAATCAAATGTGGAGGAGAGATTCAAACAATGACAATTCTAGACCAAGCAACACAATTGGTGACACCTCATCTAATGGATTAGGTGATTCCACCACCCCCACCTAAGAAATACAAGTATGAAACTGCACTCTACAAAGCTATATTTTACATCAGTTCCTATATTCATTGAGAATATGCCAAATTAGCATGAATAAAGATGCACTATGGTATTGCATGTTATGTTTTGTGAATATAGTCTGGTCGGTTAATTTAAACTGAGCATAAAGTGCACGCCGGTAAACCTATGAAAAATAACCGAGCTAACACTATACAACGAGCATCATTGGTAAACATGTGGGAGACTACCTAGTTGACACCTTATGCTGAGTATTAAATAATCACCAAGATGAAGGCTTTGGTGTGTTAATTGAGAGTCTACACTTTGTCAACCGAGTGGCAGATGAAGCATTTAATGCATCACTTAGGTCATATTTGTCTATAAAAAGGAAAAAGTGAACTCATTCATTCACCCAACGTTTACGAGAAGATTACAGAGCGAAGAAGCATTCACAGTGATCATATTGTAGAGCGATAAACAAGGATTCCAAAGCAACTTAAACATATTTCAAGCACTCACCGCGATCATAAAGTAAGTACCAAGACTTACCGAGCTCAAAGTTCATTTGTGAAGAAGCCCTAATTTTAGGATCAATGACATCCACTTCCTGAACCTCGAAGATCCAAATGACTAAGGATAAAAAGGTTTCTCTCATCAAGAAATCAACCTATGAGGAACCAAATTGCAAGTTCTATCTTGAGGTTTCTTCAAATATATAGTAGAAAACAACTATATCATCATTACTTCATCATTGTCTGATCTATATTTGTCACCGATTTAACTTCTCCTCTTAAGATATAGTAACATAATAAAAATCAATTAATCAATTGCTTGACATCAATGACAAAAGAACAACTAATCTAACCATTTCTACAATCATGATACTTGGTATCACTCAGTCTTCATCATCTCCATCAGATCTTCATCACATGGTTAAAATTTTTAGCATGCAGAGAAGACATGGATCTTAGCGCTGGAAAGTTGGGCATTCGTTGCTAGAAGTCAATTTTCTTAAATTTTTGGTTTCTAGTAACTGAGATTTATTTTCTTCATAGCCATCTAAGAGTTTATACACATTTCTTTTCCAACTTTTAGAAACTCACTATAATTAATTATGGTTATGAAATTTATGGGTATTATGAAAGGTTTATTTCTGTTGCTATCCATACAATCGGGCCTAAAGGTACGTTATAGTTTTAGCTAAGTTTTTTTACATATAGTTGAGAAAAATAAATTGCTATTGTTGCTAAATGTTCAGGAGTAATCTATCATTCCTCTATTTATGAATGTGTATAAAGCTCCTGTATTAATATTGCATTAACTACATGGTAGTTAGTAAAAATTAAATGCTAATATTGTTTTAAATAAATTGGTGCAGCTGGGTATTCTATGCATTACTGCTAGGAACCTTAAAGGAACTTTCTTGGCACCCTCTACACAAAAATAGATTGGGTTTGCTACATTCTCCTAATAATATTGGAGGGTGATTTATTTTTCCACTTTTCCTTAATGAGTCAAATTTTCTACGGTTATATATACTCCTAGTGCTTTAATTTCTTTGATTAAATACTTTCTAGAAAAATATATTGGAAACCCAAATTTGTGGGCTGCATGGATCAACAAACAATGTTTAATATTATTAACATTGTTCTAGCTCAAAAAATGAGCTTCTTGGCATTTCTGGTGGTTTCTATTGAGTTTGTTCTACCTTTTCAAGTCATTGAATGGTGAATATTCACTTTGAAAGAAAACTTTTACCACCACAGTAAGCACTGTATTTTGTGATAACATTAATTTTCCATTAGTATGCAAACAACAATTTTGGTAAGCATACACCAAAGGATAGAACAAAGAGAAAACTAAAAATTAGATATAAAGAGATCACCAAATATTGCTAAGTACAATAGAACTTATGACACAACTTTGTGTGTACACCAAAAATGCAAAGTCAAAAGGATAAAGAGGAACGCAATGGAGGAACCTGACATGTAGGACATAGTTGAAACCAAGAGACACTTAAATATAAAACCTGATAGAACATTTCAAGCAAGGAACCCGAGAGACAGTCAACTGATTTCATAGAATAATCGACTGTCAGAAACTGAGAGTCGGTTGCAACTCGCAAAAAGTGGATCTGACTTCCACGTCAGCTAAAAAAGTCTTATTCTATTGATAGAATCTTGATTTTTTTTTAAAACCATTTCTTTAAGGACAAGAAACATGAATGTAAGTGCTTTAATCAGTCTAACTGATTTAAAACACATAGACTAGGAGATCAAGGTAAAGTTGTAAACCTAATCTTAAAGTTAACATTGTTTTTTGTGAAACTTGATGATGTCAATCCATCTTGTAAATAGATGATGCAATCATTAATTATACATGTGTGAATATAGAAGAGAGGATGAATGAAGCCTACGAGCACATCTATGGATCAAATTGAAAGTTTCAAGAACCAGAACAGCAAAAGGTGAATTTGGTTAGCAAGAACCAAGAACAGAGGCTATTGAGAATTAGAGGTATTATTCAATCACATTAGGTGATAATATTATTCATGAAAACTTAAATGGATTTGTATCAGCAATAGGAGATTACATTTACTAGGTCAAATTGTAATTTTCTATCATTCTAACAAGTGGAGCAAAGTGTAAAAATCCTTTCAAGGAAGGTGGAATTAACAGTCCAACTATAAATCTCTTTACCGAGTGCACACTCAATAGTGTTTCTAAAGCTATAAAGTGGGTAGAATTTAATAGGTCTCCACAGATACTCTTAACTAGGTAGATCATCAAAAGTGATTGAATTGTAAGACTTAACCGGCCCCTTCAAATCTGCCGATAGTGAAGGTTTTGTGGGTGCCATCCCCACCGCAGTTTTTACTTCCTAACAAGAGTTTTCTACAATATCATATCTTGTGTTATGTGTGAATTACTTTCATGAATGTTTCTATGAATGTTCACATGTATGTTAAGTTTATGAATTGATATAACTCACATCAAGATAGTATAGATTAGATGAGTGGATATACAATTGATTACACAAAGGTTAATTTATTAAAGGATACAAAAGTTTTAGAGGTACTGATTCACCCCTCCCCTCTTAGTACACACTTCCCGTTAATTCCAACAATTGATATTAGATCTAAGTCTCTTCTTTGGAAAAGCTTAAAGGCTTAAGAGAAAAGATCATATAATGGAGAAGTACAGACTTGACAAGAATATTGAAAATAAGAAGCTAGAAATTTAGATGTTCTATGAACAGTATAAAGAAGATAAAATCAACATGTGACAACTGTTAGATGAAAGAAAGATTATGACATCTCTCTGTAATGAGACAGATTATCATGAGGATGAGATACCAAATTTATTTTAGTATCCAGGATCAACAACAATAAAAGCATTAGATACATCAGAAGAAAGCATCACAAGCCTAACTGAAATCAATTTACATCTCACTGGTAAAGTTAAATCTCTACAAATCGGTCAACAGACATAGATGGTAAGGATGATTGATGTCATAAACAATGCTAGACAAGCTGAGAAAGAAAGAACTCTATCCATTGATGATAGAAGAAAGATTACAGAAAATCTACAAGAGAAAGAGTCTAAAATACAAAGACTTACAGAGCATCACCATGAGATTACAAATCAGATTATTCTTATGAGTCAAGAGGCAAACAAAATAAATGTTGAACTCATTGAAAGAATAGAAGCTATTAGGTAACTAACGGATGAGAATGAAAAGGTGAAACATGATATAAGAATTCAGCAGCAGCATAATTAAATTATCAAGAAAGACAAAGAAAGCAATGAAAGAATGGGTGATTTTCTTGAAGGACAATGGAGAGTCAACAACAACAACACCAGTCTAGGTTTTACCGAGAATGGAGAATAATCAAATCAAATTGATCCAAAGAATGTCTACACAAATCCAAGACCAAGAAAGCTTACATGCAATCACTGTGGAAAGAAAGGCCACACAACAAATGTATGCAGAGGAAAAATGAAAGGTATTCCTAAATCTACATCTTCATTCATAGGATTTTGTTATAAATGTAACAAGAAATGACATAAAGCATATGAATGTAAGTCTGAGATGAAACAACCAAAGAAGGAAACCTACATGGAAAAATACTGTCCTACTTGAAAAATGAATGTGCACACAACTCTTGAATGCTGGAAAAAGAAAAGGCAAGCATGGAAGCCTAAAGGTCAAAAAATTCCCTATCAACTGAAAAGAGTCGGTAACCAATATGTATGGGATTACAAAACTTGGACAAATTCTACAACATATAGAAGATTTGGTCACATTGCTGTAAACTATATGAGACCGTGGACTAGAAAGTATAGAGGCTAGACTAACCCCGGAATGACATGCTTACACTGTCATAAAGTTGGTCATCTCAAGAAATACTGCAGAGACCAGCACATATCCCAATGGAAATACCATTGAAGACATCCAGAGAGAAAGAGATAAAATGTGAAGAAAATCTTCAAACAATGATGAAGCTGGACGAAGCAATACAAATGGTGACACCCCATCCAATGGATCTGGTGACATCACCACCCCCACCTAAGAAAAATAAGTAAGTATGGAACTGCATTACCCTAAGTTATTATTTTACATCAGTTCCATAATATGTTGATAAAATGCCAAATTAGCATAAGTAAAGATGCATCATGATATTACTTGTTAAAATTAGTGATAAAAATGATATCGGGAAAACATACCAAAATCTCTCAGTATACACTCAAAGCTGAGACTGCCTATACTTACTGAGAAGTGTCAGTTAAAATCACAGTTGCTAGTGCAAACCGAGCCTCATCAGTAACCGAGCAAAGTGAACAAGTTTTTTACAACACGAAAACCTGTCAGTAAAAGAGAAGAGATGAGAAACCACCCCAAATAATCATGTTATCACTAAAGAATGAAGTTAATGTCTTAACTGATGAAATATTTCTTCATACACCGAGGAGTTGGTAAGCATTAATGACTTTGTTTTTAGGTCAAACGACTATAAAAGGGAAACTGGATGGTCTCATTGTTCACCACGACTAGAGAAGAGCGCCGAGAGCAATTTTTGTGAAAACAATGACAGGATCACAGAGTGATATCAAATCAACCACCATCACTCCAAAGAAGATCATAAATCATTTCAGGTGTAAACAATAAGTTCTATGAAAACCAAGAACTCTATTTCGCATATTTCATAGAAATCCCTAAATCTAAAAAATGGCCAATACTTCAAGAATTGTGAAATCAAAGAACACCAAGAGGGACGAGTTCAAGCTCATCAAGAATTTGGCATGTGAAGAACCAAATTACAAGATTCACCCTGAGGTTTCTTCACAACCCGACGACGCTAGAGAATTCTCATGAATACTAGCTAGGGTTTTTCTCGTTGAAGACATTCAAGAATTCATACACTGCAAGATTATAGAAATAGGTGATTTAGAGGTTGAACAAGATTATAAGAAGCTATGTAATGAAGATGGAACATTGAAAGATGAGCATAAACATATAGAGGTGAAAGGGCTCACTAATTCCCTATTATTCCTAAAGGTCTTCAAAACTGAGTGGATTTGGTTAGTACTGAGCCGAATGCACAATTACAAACTATGGATAGATGAACCGAAGATGATAACCCAACATGCTATCCATGCAGTTATCGGTTACCCTGTAACCAAGAAGGTAAAAGAACTAAAGCATCCACCCAAGGCCGAGACTAAAAAGATCATAGGAGCCAAATAGGATGGTAGAGGATAGAAGGTTTCCACCATTACCGATGATGAGATGAAATTTGTTGCATGCGTTTTAGGCTACAAATTATTTCAAGCTAGCAGGATGAACAACATAGCATCTAGTGCAGTAGAAACAACTTACAAGATTGTGAAGAAGGGAACTGAGTTGGACTTATCCAAACTTCTACTGAACTAGTTAGAAGAAAATTTGAAGACTATAAGGAATGCAAAGTCAAACACATCTAAATTTGGCTCACTCAGAATATACATTTTCTTCTACTTTCAAGAAAAATTTCCTTTGGTAGGAGATATCAAATGGAATAGCACAAAACCAGTCACCATGCCAATAAGTGAACACATAGCCTCACTGGGAGATAATTTTGAGATAGTCATGGATGAATACTTTAATGTATTCAAAGATGAAATACATAAGAGGGTAAGGATCCCCGAGCAACTCATTGAGAAGTATAAAGATGAAATATGTTTCATGGTTGATCTACAGACCACACTGTTGACGGGGTTTTGTGGACCGGGTCCGCCAACAGTCATAAGTTGTCACCGGACTCCGGAGAGATCGGCCAACTCCGCCTAAAAAGGTTGTCCGGGGGAGATAAATCCTCCGGGCCTTCAAGCACCTGGATGTCGGGTCACGACGGTGCGGGGCTTGGTTGGGAGAGGTGACTGTTTTCAAGGGGGATAGCTGGTTACTTCAACTCGCTTCTCCCAGAGATTTAGAATAATAAAAGGTTTCCCAGAGTACTCCACTTAGCCAAGAAAAAAAAAACAAAAAAAAGATCCTGCAAGGTTAGGAGCATTTATCTAACTATAGTCATGCCAAAAAGTCCGGAACATCAACAATACTCTGAAAGAAATACACTAAATACCGAAGGAATACATAACTATCAGTTAGCATTCTATCAGTAGCAGGAATAAAGAGGTCGTTAATCTACTTTAACACATTCAGAGTAAAGGACATACAGAAAATTAAAACATGAAATACCATTAACTCAGAAGTAGAGATGATAACAATAGCATTGCCATGAATCCTTCCTTCTTCATTAATATCCAATCCAGCAAGCACTGGTGCGTGATACAATGGTGGCTCCAAGGGAGCATCTAACTAGAACAGAACAATAGAGTAT
>MU226895.1:2292723-2334015 GCA_018584345.1 Thuja plicata
TTTAAACGCGGTAAGTGTGAAAATGACAGGCAGGTCTATTTATACCCGTGGTAAAAAGATAATCCTCCGCACTTCGGAACTTCCAAGCTAAGCAAAACACCCGGACTCCGGGCCTGGGGATTCCTTGCGGTGATGTTTCTAGGGACTAGGAACATCCTCACAAACAATCCCGGAGTCCGGAATCAAACTTCCCACCAAAAGGCAACCTCCGGGATCCAGGATCCCGGAGAGGAAAATGAACCAAGGAAACAACACACTCCGGGGAAGAAAACCCCGGAGAAAGAAAGCAAAAAGGAAAAGAAAGACAAGGCAAAGCCACCACAAAAGCAAAACCCAAAAAAAAAGGGGGGACCCAACATTTTGCACACAAAATGTAGGGACGGGGATGCAGGGCATAACACACACTTATATAAAACTTGCTGTATAGAGGAAAACATGGCTTCAACCATTATAATATGAGATAGATATAGATCAAGCATCTAAAGAAATTGATGCCTTGTTGAATGAACCATTAGATAAGAACCAAACTAAGTTTGGAACTTACGAGGAGGCAAAAACAAGATTAAAATCTGGCCTAGTTGTTAAGAAAATTGTTAGGAAAAAGGACAAAATGGTCAAGAACCTTAAGAAGATATTTTCGACAATAGAGGAAGAAACTAAGCAGGAGGAAGAAGCTAAAAAAGAGGAAGAAACTGAAGGATAGCTAACTATCAGTGAAGCTGAAGAAAAGAGTGACTCTGAGGCCACATAGTTAGATTCACCACCTCCTCCACCAACCAAGAAGCCAAGGAAAACAACCACTTCTAGAACAAGAAGTCAAACATCTAAGGATTCAAGTCCTTCACCTTTGAAGTTCAAGGAAAAGTAAGAACATACAAGAGGAAGGAGGCCACACCGAAGAGAGGGCCAAAAAAAAGAATAAGGAAGCTCATCAGAACCTGAGAAGATATTGAAGACACCGAGCAAGATGAAGTTGTAGAGGTAGAGAAGGTTAAAGCTCTAGAAAGCATTGATGACATATGCAAATCTATTGCAAATTTAGGATCTATTATACATTCTAAGATTAGAAGATGGTTGAAACTATATCTAGAAGATCAGAACAAAGTTGAAGACACCATCATAGAAAAGATGTACAAGTTCAAATATGTACGGATTCAGTTTGAAGGCAATAATGTACCAAGGGAACTCTTAGACAAACTATACTCTAGATGGACATTTGCTTTGAAGACTAAGAAGGAAATAAGAGAAAGAGTACTTGTTACTCTCATGCCTTCTGAATCCAAGAAGGAAGAAATTGATGAAAAGGTGGAGAAAAACAAAAAATAATTCTCACCCAAGTTGAGAGCCTACAAATTTCTTGAAAGGAGGCTTATAGAGCTTGAACAAGAAAGCCACAAGAAATGGTGTAAAATTCTAAACATACCTACTGAGGAAGAAATCCCCGAGAAAGACCTACTACAAAAAGATGTTGATAAGGAAACCCAAGAACATATACTAATCAAAGATAGAGAAGATGATACATCAGTTGAGTTAGACAAGGAAGAACAAGACACAACCGACAACAAAAATATGGATGTTGCAAATGAAAAATGGCTCGACACCACAAAGGACAATATTGTGGATAACACAATAATTGACATTATTGATGATCCAGCAAAAGAAGTAAACAAAGATGAAGATGTCAATATTACAAAGGACACAACCAATGACAAGGATACTAGAATTGATAATGCACAGGTGAACATACCAGGCAACATGCCAATATTGATACAAGCTATCAATATTCTACAAGAAAAAGACAAGTCACCATAAAAAGATACTCCCAAGGATGCAAGGGAGGAGGAAAAGAAAGACAACAACGATAATCATAAGGACATCAGAGATACTCACATAATAACAAATACTAATAAGGTTACAGGAGGAGATTCAAAGCAGGTAGATGGAGACACAACAAAAAGGATGCACAAAAAAAGAAAGATGAAGCTAAGGACACCGATGAAGGAGACAAACCCAAAGATGGCACTCCTGAGGAAACTGAAAAAGTTTCTATCGACAGTGTGAAGGTTAATGTGGAGATGTCTACATAAAGACAAGAAGATGAAATCGAATCAAAGAAACAAAAAGAAGCACACCAAGTAACTTCATTAAGCACAACAGACAAAGCCAAGAAACTGGCAATGGTACTGCATTCAAGTACAACTCAAAAGAAGAAGAAGAAATCCAAGAAGAATAAGTTGGAATTCACCTTAGATGAAATTATTGAGATACCAAAATTTGACCCAACTACACTTGATTATGAAGCATTGAAAGAATACGGTGAAATATGCCAAAGAGAGCTATTACAGGAGAAGCTGGGGAAACAACATCGAGACTCAATGGTACTAGAAACAACAAGGGACATATTGCACCAAATTGTACCCGATGTTGATATTGATTAGAATAAGCCAATTCTTGATCAACTATCCACTTTCACTAAAGCAATTATGACTTAGAACATTGTTGCAGAGAAGGCAATTGAAGAGAGAGAGAGAAGAGCAGAAGTACCAATAGAAACTAATTGAGAACATCAGCCAAAAAGTGGTAGTAAACAAGGTAAAGCTTTCAGAATTCATTACTGAATTAGATCCAATTATAATTGAATATATTTCCTTGATTCAACAACTAAGCACACTGGAAAAGTTCACTAAAGAGAATAGTGAAAACATAGCAAAGTTAGATTCAGATCTAGCTAACAGTGCTAATAGCTTAACCACTGATGGAGACAATGCAATTAAGTTCCATTATGATAAAATCATTGAGATAATAAGGTTAAGGTAGGAATTGTGGGAAGAAGAGACACACTTCAGGGAAGAAGTCACCGAGCTCCAAGGTCAAGTTCTACTGAACCTAACACTGCTTCAACAACACATCAGTTCAGCAAGGCAACTGATAGCAACCCCCAAGATGTCTGCCGCAGATAGCATCTATGATATGCATTCAAAGATCACAATCAAGCACATGGCTCGAGAGAGCTTAAAGGAACAATGGGAGAAAATGATGGAAGACATGAAGTCTTCACACTCCCACATTTTTGATAAGCTATAAGGTATAGACCTTTGCCCTTAATATCAAAAAAGGGGGAAAATGATATGTATTTAGATGGGCAAATGATATATGGAAAATAGTATGTATTATGTATTCAGACATGAATATGATATGTATATATATATATTACAGAGTGAAAGATATGATATGTATAGATACACCGACATATACATAGGGGAGTCATAAAATGACTAAGGATTATATATGTTGTACATACTTAAAATTTTGTTAGTATTTTGCACATATCAATTTTTTATACTAATGTCAAAGGGGGAGATTGATGACATTAATTTTCCATTAGTATGCAAACAACACTTTCGATAAGCATACACCAAAGGATAGAACAAAGAGAAAAGAAAAAATCAAATATAAAGAGATCACTAAAAACTGCTATGTACAAGAGAACCGATGACACAAATTTGTGTGTACACCGAAAATGCAAAGTCAAAAGGATAAAGAGGAACCCAACAGAGGAACCCGATGTGTAGGAATTAGTGCGAACCAAGAGACAGTTAAAGAGGAAACTAACAAAATAGTTCAAGAAAGCAACCTGAGAGATAGTCAACTGATTTTAGAGCATAACCAACCGTCAGAAATTGATAGTCAGTTGCAGCGCACAAAAAGTTGATCTGACTTCCACGTCAGATAAAAAAATGTTATTCTATTTATAGAATCTTGATTTTTTTTTAAAACCATTTCTTTACGGACAAGAAACATGATTGTAAGTTCTTTAATCAGTCTAATGTATTTAAAACACATAGACTAGGAGAGCAAGGTAAAGTTGTAAACCTGATCTTAGAATTGACATTGTTTTTCGTGAAAATTAACGATGTCAATCCATATTATAAATAGATGATGCAATCATTCATTATACATGTGTGAATATATAAGAGAGGATGAATGAAGCCTACGAGCACATCTATGGATTAGATTGAAAGTTTCAAGAACCAGAATAGAAAAGGGTCAATTTGGTTAGCAAGAACAAGGAACAGAGGCTACTGAGAATCAAAAGTATTATTCAATCACATTAGGTGATAATATTATTCATGCAAACTTAAATGGATTTGTATCAGCAATAGGAGATTGCATTTACCAAGTCAAATTGTAATTTTATATCATTCTAAAAAGTGGAGCAAAGTATTAAAATCCTTTCAAGGAAGGTGGATTTAACAATCCAACTACAAATCTCTTAACCGAGTGCACACTCCACAATGTTTCTAAAGCTCTTAACTGAGTAGACTTTAATAGGTCTCCACAGATACTCTTAACCAGGTAGATCATCAGAAGTGATCAAATTTTAATCCTTAACCGACCCCTTCGAATTTGCAGATAGTGAAGATTTTGTGGGTGCCATCCCTACCGCTGTTTTTACTTCCTAACATGAGTTTTCTGCAATATCATATCTATTGTTATGTGTCAATTACTTTCATGAATGTCTCTATGAATGTTCACATGTATGTTAAGTTTATGAATTAATATAACTCACATCAAGATAGTATAGATTAAATGAATGGATATACAATTGAGTACACAAAGGTTAATTGATTAAAGGTCACAAAAGTTTGAGAGGTACTGATTCACCCCTCCCCTCTCAGTACACACTTCCCATTGATTCTAACATTCCAAACCTTCATTTATTTATAGATTACCTTCAAGTACTATTATTGATAGAAAAATGTTTGATTCACATCAAAAAATCATTTTTTTGTAGCTTGATATCGATTAAATATGTTAGAAGATGAGATAGCTCATGAAATAAGATGCTTAAAGAACTACTCTTCAGTGTTCACTAAGTTACGACTGTGAAACTAGTACAATTATGTCAATTATTTCTCTTCTTAAATCGATACAAGGATGTACACTATGATATTTCAGTGAATTGGCCTACTCCACTATCCAAGATACCACAGAAGAAAATCATACACACAAGGTTCTTAGGAATTTGATGTAACAATATTGTTTTTAACTAATAGTTGATGCAAATTTATTCTTGTGCTTGTTCATTGTTTTATATTTAACATTTTTTCTATATTTCCCCTAAGGAAAAAGGCCAGGTCATCACTATTTATGACCTGTTATGGTTTAGAATCAAGACCTTAGATCCCGAGTTAGAACTCTAGAATTAGGATTGTCTAGAACTTAGCTATCATGTTGTATAGTCAGAAAATGGAAGCACTTCCATGGTAGACTGGTTTAGCCTTCCAAGTAGGTGGTTTGGGGTCATATCAAGCACCTTTAATGGGTTCTTTACTTTGACCTAGCTTTCCCCCTATTCTGCCTCTTTTTCCACTTTTTTCCATCCAATTTTTGGCATCCTAGACTGCAGATCTGAGGTTTTTGACCTCACGGTCAGGGTCAACCTTTTGGGTCTATGTCGACCTTTACCCTAACCTAGGTCAAGGTAAAATTTGACCCTAACCTAGGTCAAGGTCAAACTTGACCTTGACCCAGGGTTCAAATCTCAGGGTCCCACAGTTTCTAGATGTCGGTCTTTGCAAAAAGTTATTTCCTGCTTTCGGGTTAGCTGTTTTGGGTTTTGAAGCGGTGATTCGTAAATTATATTTAACATAGGTCTACTTATAGGGGAATGGTTCTAATTGGAATTTAATTCTCCTATGTTGGCCTCCTTAGAAGATTGTGCCCTAGTTTCATACAAAAGGAAGCTTTCTCTCTCATTTTCTCTAAGCGATAGATTCTAAGTATCATCAAGCAAAATGTTCAAGCATCCATTATTTTACATGTTTTCAAGATTTCAAGGTGTTCAAGTCTTCCTCTCAAGAATTCAAGTTCTCCATTGAAGATCAAGGATTCAAGCATTCAATCCTTTGAAGGGATCAGGTTCAAGCATTCAAGATCCATCATTCAAACCCTAGATCTAGCCATCATGGTGGTGTGATCTTCCTTCAAGATCCTTTGTGCATCCTCAAAAATCATTCATTACTTCTTCAAGGTGGATTCCAAGCATAAAATCATGGAGGTTTATGGTTTTTATTGAGTCCAAGCTCTCATATTTACACACTTTCTTACATTTGAATTACATTGCATATCTATTCAATATTATAGCTTCATTCTCAAATTCAATTCTACTACTTGTTAGCATTCTATACTTTATTAATTTCAAGGTTAATTCCTAAATCGGTGTTTGAATAAGGCAAACCTCTCCCCGACAACAAAAAAACCTATTTTTATTGTAGGTACATGTTCAGGACTGTGGATTTGGACTCAGATCTGGATACCCTTTTCAGATTTCTTTCGGGCTTCGTGAACATATTTTCTGTCGACGCTGTGTAGGTCAGGGTCAACATTATTGGGTTAGGGGTGAAATTTGTGGGTCAAGGTTGACCTTTTTCATAAGACGATGTTGGATCAGAAAAATATTTTAAGGTTTTGTTCGTCTTCATGTTCCGGTTCTTGATCATACTTCAGATTTTCCAAAAATAGTCTACAGACCTCAGAAAACATCATTCCTTGATCTGCAATATTTCAAGGTTAGTGCATTTATCCTATCCATTTCAATTCAAATACTTAATCATTATAAATCCATCACACATCTACATTCATTTCAAAACACATTTTAAGAGGGAAACCTAGGATCTCCTTCTTTATTCTTATTTCCAATAGACTGATTTATTTATGCATTGATTCTTTTTGGGTTGATCAATTTGGATCCTTCCTTTGTGCATTTGAGAATAAAGGGGAATGTCTTATCTATCCCTCCACTCTAAACATTAAATGTAAAGGTGATAAGTGATTTGAGTATCAAAACACTCTTATTCTATTAACATCATTTTTTTACTTTACACATGTATGAGTTCATTTGTTTTCTTTAATAAGATCTTGAAATGTAAATGACATGTGCACTATTGATTCAATTGCGTGAATCATAACAAAATATTTTCTTTTGTATTTAAAATAAAGAATTGTTTTATATCCTTTTTTTTTATATTTATCCTATTGTGCCTCTATGTCATAACCTGAATTGATAGATTCCTAATATATAGGACTTGTTATCGACTTGGACTCTAGTTGATATTTATAAATTGATAATGTTTGTAGACTTGTTAGTGGTTACTTTATGGTTTATTTCAACTTTTGATGATTTTATACTAATACCACATGTTATAATGATGTAATGACATAATGTGGATTATGATGTTATACTTCGATCCATCTCATGGTTTAAGAAGTTAAATTATGAAAATATAACGAAAATTATGGTTTTATTGAAAATGATTTTTATTTATGGGAGTAATATATTAATTATAATTTGAGTGGATGAGTTGATTTCATACGACAAAGGTGAGAGCATGTTTCAAGTAGAGGAGGTTAGCTCCTCTGTAAGGATGTAATAAAAAAAGTCTTGGTTTTAGCACACACCACGTAGGAAAACTATATGCAATCAATGATAGTTAAAATGTTTTATGCTTAAATTAATATTTTTCCATGAATAACAGGATGATATCTTCTCTTAAATATTAATTATGTGTGTGTACATATGTGAATTTCAAATATCATTGCTTCATGAATTAGATCTTCAACAAGATATTAATTATTTTTAATGGAAAATAAGATATTTTTCCTCAACATCCTAAACAAAGGGAGCAGATACTAAAAATTAGAGTTAACTTTTAATGAACTAGAAATCTGCATGCATAAAGGATGGAATAAAAGACTCTTAGTGACAGTAAAAGAAGGTGAGAAAAAACATTTAAGAACATAGAGAAAAGGAAGAAGAAAGAAAGTAAAAGAGATAAGAAAGGAGGAAGCAAGGTGGAGTTCTGTAGGAAGATTACACAGGCAACTTGGAGGTTAATAGGTTCCATTTTCTTCGGTTATTTCTTCCTTCATTGAAAAAGTCAGCTGTTATGTTAAATCAATATTTGACTAGACTGGTTAATATTAAGAATGTCTTCTTCTAAAAACCTGTAAGATCTGAAATTTTAAACCATATATTATTTGTTCTTTTCAATTAATGTAACAACTACGATATACTCTCTCTCTCTCTCTCTCTCTCTCTCTCTCTCTCTCTCTCTCTGCATTAGTTAAAGGATAGATTATGATGTGGGCGATTTTAAGATAAAACTTGACAAAGGAAGTCGCAAATCCTTTTCTTCAAATTTCTCTCTTCATTAATTGAAAGCCATCGACCGATGTCTTTAGAATGGAATTAATTTCCCTTTAGCAATGCTGGCCTTTTTTTTTTTATTCGCATAACCCTGCACATTAGTTGAAGGATAAATTTGGGTGTGGGTGGTTGGCGGTTCAAGCCACCAACCTCAAATTTAACTTCTAGAAATATTTTCCATTCTTTGAAAAATCCCTCTTTCTACGCATACGTTTTTTTTTTTTTTCTTTTCTTTTCAAGCTTAAACCAGATTTCGTTTCTTCCTTCTGATTTCTTAGGCATATGTGTGGGGAATTCCTCGATTTATGTTGAGTGGTTTTTCATTGTGGTTATATTTTGACTAAATTTGATGGCGATACCATATCTGTGCATGTGTAGTGTACTCGCTTGAGATGCTAGTATGAGTGAAGGATACATTTCTGTCATTTAAATGCTAAAGATGATTATCTCAAGGATCGATTGGATCTTTTCTCTTTCTCCCTGCTTGTAGCTAGTGTTGCCTGGAATTTTGCTCCCCTTTTGTATACTTTCTATTTGTCCAGCGTAGACCTGTGTCTTATTCTTTTTGGTATTTTGCGTTAGGATACATATGTCACCATGATCTTAAGTATGGCCATGCTATGTTCAATGTTGGGGAACTTTTTTTTGTTGTTGTTGTTACACATTCTTTTCCAGAACAATTTAGATACTGATAAGAAACTTTAGTTTATACCTGAGCATTCGTAAGATCAAATTAGAATCTCTAAATTTCATGATGACTGCAAGTAATAAGACAATTACAAATCCTTATTACTAGTTAAAGCTTGTTTTCCTGACCATATTAGTTGCATGTTCATCATTTGTGTTTTCATCCTTGAATTCTTTATAAGAATTTTTTTTTCCTATATGAGGACTGCCTTTCGTTTGAAGATTTTTGACGTTCATATTGGAATGGAATATATATGTAGAATATATTACTATTAGAAAACCAGCTAGACATGGGAACTTGTAATATTTTTAGCTTCCATATAGATTGTGATAAGTTAGATCATATCTCGGCTCTATATGAAACACCTTCTTGTTATGTTTATTTGTTTAGTAAAGTTGCTTTTCAAAAATATTGAGCAAAGGGTGTAGTATGTGGAATACTAGGAAAGGGCAATATATTTTTCATTACCTACAAGTAGAAATCTGGCACTAAAATTGCTTTGGCCAAAGCTATAGTAGCATATATTTTTGTAAATGTGTCTGGTTTATGTTTTATCTTCCTATTTTTCTGTGATTAGTTCTACTTAGACATATGTGGAAAGTAGTTAGTTTCACAGACACACCAGATTCTTTCTGATCCATCAGTGCCGAGATGCTAGGCTTCTCGGGCAAGGTCGGTGCACTCTTCATTTTAGGATAAGCCTTAAGGGAGCTAACCACTCCGTGGTTGGGCAAAAAAAGGGCCTGAACCACACTCCCATCTTGAGATTTGTGGAGGGATAGGAGTTTGATGGCTTAGGAGACCACAGCATGCAAATGGATAGTTGTCCGATGACATACTTGATAATTGTGTCTTTACCACCTTATGGTCTTGTACATGATGTATACTGCTGATGTATGATGTATGTTACACGACAAGTTGGTCGACAACCTTAATGTATTAAAATCTAACTTTTCCTATGAGCTGTATTGTAAAGTTTGACTGCATGGTCGACTTCCTTATATTGTACTTCTTTTAAAGAAATAATATTATCTAACATTTTTGGATGAGATGTGTTGTAATCATACGTATTTTCCTATTGAATAGTCTTAGTGATTGACCGACTATGACTAATGGAACGACTTTAGAGATTTTCTCTTTTATTTTCTTATGTGGCTTTTATTGGAAAATTCAGTCTTTACATGTGGCATCAGAGTCGTGTTTAAATACTAGGACCTTGGTCCACTATTGCTAAGTTGCGTGCTCATGCTTGGTGCAGGAGATAAATATGACACCATGAATACTAAAATAGTAACCAGGCTGGATCTAGAAATGAAAAAATAGATGAACCAAATCAAAGGATGGATCAGATCTTAGCTTTCTTGTAGCAGGAGGGTGATCATATGGATCAGCTTGAGAAAGACTTAAGAGGTAGGAAAAATGATGAGGAAAGAAGGAAGAGGGAAGAAGTTTTGTGGATAGAAGCTCAACGGAAACAAGAGGAAGATTTGAGGCTTGAAGCTAAGTGTAAGAAGGAGGAATATCTGAGATTAGAAGCACAGAGGAAAGAAGAGCAGGTTATGAGAAATGAGAATTAGTTGAAACATAATGCAGATCTTAGGGCTGTGGAAGTACCTAATAATAGGGAAAGAATAGTCTAGGAACTGAGTAAGGACCTCAAAAAGTTTGTACCTCCTACTTTTAATGGTAGGACCATCGGTGATGAGGCTGAAGCATGGATTATATCCATGGAAAAGTACTTTCACGTTCATAATCTTTCTGGTGAATCTAGAGCTATGTGGGGTGATTTCTAGTTGATTGGCTGAGCTGGTACTTGGTGGAACAATGAGATGGCAGAGAAGAGGATGCAACCTTGTGAGATTTCTTAGGAATATTTTCTGGTAGTATTTTGTAATAGATGGCTACCACAACTATACTATGATCGAAAGGTAGTTGAATTCCAAAACCTGATACATGGAGTATTGACTGTTACTCAGTATCATGAGAGGTTCTACCACCTAGTTAAGTATGTACCTCAGTATCAACAGGATGAGCGGTTTAGATCCCGCAAATTTAATCTTGGTTTACATCCAGAGATATGATCTGAAGTTAACATGCATGAGCCTGAGACTATAAAATTTGCTTTCAGAAAGGCACTGAGGTAAGAACATAAATTACAGAAAGTCTCTACACTAAGGGAAAATCAAAGGACTAATGCCTCTCAGGGATTTAAGAGGAAATTTCAAAATAAAAAACCAAGGGATTCAGGATGACAACATGTACGAAATATGAGAGGGAAAGGTCAAGGAAATGCAGGCAGGAACACCAACAATAATGGTGCTTAGTATCAGAACATAGGTTTATAACATAAATGAGAATAATAGGAATGGCAACAAGAGGAATAAGCATGAGGTCCTTTGAATAGAGAATGATTTTAGAATTGATATAAATATCAACCAACAATTTCTTTAGTTGTCTCTTGTGGTGAGATTCTATGATTGACTTTTAGAAAATGTTCTTTGAACTTTTTTCTTCGATTTTTTTTCATTAATGGATTTTATTAAAGTTGGACTTGCTTTACACAACCAACAAAACTTTTCTATCATGGCCTAAAGTCAAGTTTGAATATATGGTTCGTGATCAAGATTTTAAGTATTTGCATATCCTTTTTGAGTCAACTATATTTTGGTAAAAGTATTAGAAATTATGTATGGATTCTCATGCTTGTAATTACAATATTTATAATACTATTTATGTCTATATATGCATTTTCCTAAAACTCAAAATCTTGATAACATATAGGGTTTGTAATACATAGGTAATATATGAAAATGTAGAATTCATACAACTTCATTAGCTACTTTGAAAAATTAGCTTGCTCAATTTTCTGGGCAAATCCTTTATCAGGGCCTCCCCGTTAGTTCTCGATTGATCCATCAAAGTGTTTTTATCATAATCTAGAAACACTCAAGCACATGTTCTGGTTGTACCCACATAGTGAAGATATTTGAGTCTTGATACATGACATCTTTAAACTATTCAAAATCGAACTCTTTTTGTAAAACATGATTCTTTTAGTAATTAATCAAAATTATTGACACATTTAATATGGATTTGAAACTAAAAATTCAATTAAATATTTAAAAAGATGGAAATTTAAGATTTTGAAGTTTTTTTTAATTGATAGACAAGTTTCTCATATATTAGAAAAAAATATTATATAAGAAGATTATAAAATTCACATCCAACTATCTCAACAAGACAAAGTGATTTACACCCAACTAGTGTTCGGGAAGCATTATTATAATGGTGAAATGTGGAACTTTTCAATGAACGCTGGAAACCAAATAAAGGTTTACAGAAAGAGCGAGGAAGCTTCCCTACATTCCATACCGTCCAGGGGCATCACGAAGGGAGGGTCGGAAGCTTCCCTTCGTAGTGAGATCGTTTCCCATAGAAATATTTCTAAGGGAGAGTCAGAAGCATCCCTTATCATTTGCTATAGTGAAATCGTTTTTTGTAGGAGTATTTCCAAGAGAGAGACAGAGCCTTCCCTTATCGTTTGCTATAGTGTTATCGTTTGCCATAGTGAAATTGTTTTCCATAGGAGTATTTCCAAGGGAGAGTCGGAAGTTTCCCTTTGTAGGGAAATCGTTCGCCATGTGGCAATTGAGTGGCATGGACGGTATGGAATGTAGGGAAGCTTCCTCGCTCTTTCAGTAAACCTTTATTTGGTTTCCAACTTTCATCCCGCGGCTGACTTCATTTTATAGCCAAGGACTTCCCCCTCCTTTGGCGAACACATTCCATGTGCACATCGTAGTTTTTTGTTTTGGGTAAGCATACCAAAGGAGAAACCAAATCCAGGACGGGGGAGAGCACTATTGAAGTTGGGAAGATCCAGGCAACAGAGTTATACTTCTGTTTTCTCCTAATTTTCCATTTTTGACACCTTGGGTGACACTGTTTTCCTTATGGTGGACAGAATATGGTATCGAGTATTGATACTTCTCCACAAGAAGAACCAGTTCCTGTTGTGGATCATCAATTGGCGGCTGCAACAGACCTCCGGCAATTGCTATCTAGAGTTACAAGTAAGATTAAGTCTTTTACCCAAGTGGCAGTGGCTTTGGTGGGAGGATGCTTCACCGCCATGTTGTTGCCATTGCGCAGAGGTGACGATGAAGGACGGAGGGCTGTGAGAGATATTGAAGATGGCATGAGTCAGGTAAGACTACATTTATTCTCAAAATCTTCGAAAAACGGTTTTTCCATATTTCAGCACGTAAAAGAGCTTCGATCTTTTTCACCACTAACCACTTAGGGCCCGTTTGGCACCTGGAATTAACCTTGAATAGGCAGCCAATAATGCATGAATTAAATAATTCTTTGTTTGATGCATTTTTTGAATTCTGGAATTAAAAAACTAATCCCCATTTTGGGGCTTATGCTTGCATTAGTTAATTCTAAAAAAAAGCTGGAATTCATTTCTTATTCGAAAATAAGAAATTTATGGATTCAAAATTTATTTTTTTTATTAATTTTTTTAAAATTTTTTTTTTTTTAAATCTTTTTTTAATCTTTTTTTTTTAAAATGTGGGTATGTATATATATACACATGTGTGTATATATACGTGTGTATATACACACACACATGTGTATATACATACACATGTGTATATACACACACATGTGTATATATACATGTGTGTATATACACGTGTATATACACACACATGTGTGTGTATATACACACGTGTGTATATATGTGTATACATGTGTATATATATACATGTGTGTATATACACATGTGTGTATATACACACGTGTGTGTATATACACATGTATGTGTATGTGTATATATGTACACAAGTTAAAAATACATATTCAAATTAATTAAAAAAATAAAAAAATAATCCTTATTCCAATTTTACAATATGGGATCCAAACAGAAAATAGCTTATTCCAGCTTTCATTTTTAGAATTAATTAATTCCAGAATAGACCCTTATTCTGGAATAGGCCTATTCTGGATAAGATCAGTCGGTTGTACAAAAAAATTGTCATTTCCCACTCCAGTTACTTGTTTCTTCACTATTTTTGCTGAAAAGAGTTGCTTGAAACAGTACATCGGTAGATAATTGAAAAAATCTATTTGATGGTGTTGTTTTGAGAACATATTGAGGTGTTCAATGAGGTCGATCGATCGACGACAGCAGGCTTCCAGCTGCCTGCAATCAGAAGTGATAGTATGCTGACAGTAGAGTTGGCGTTGGTGGGAATAAGCTTCGCCGCCATGTACAATGTTCCCGGAGGTGTTAACGAGGTAGGCAGGGCTGGTATGGGCGACACCATTCCTTTCATCGTGTTCTTGGTTGCGGACACTCTAGCTTTTCATGCTTCTTTGGTGGTTGTTATGATTGTAGCCACTCTCTCACGTATATCTGCAAAGATCTACTACTTCATCCACATTGCTCTGTTGGCAGCAACAGTGTGTTTGGCCTTGACATTCCATGCCGCAGCATATGTGGTGGCGCTCCCCAACCAGGAGTGGATTGTGTTCTGCTTTGGTGCTGTGGCTATCATAGAGTTATCGCTGCTGCTATTATTTTCCATCTCCACCATGTTCTCTTTAAGTTTTCTCGGACGACCGGATATCTCTTTCTCAGGTCAAGTTTCAATGGAAACGAGGAGATAATAAGTATATTCATCTAATCATCCACTAACTATATAAGTATTATTAGAACTCGCCTCTTTATGATTTCGGCTGCTATCTCTATAATGTTTCATTTAAGGATACTTTGTAGTTATTTCCTATTTTCTTGTAGTTCTTTCGGAACTGTTATTCTTTTCTTCGTAATCAGTATTTTCCAAAAGAAAAAGTATTATTCCAAAATGTTAACTTTGTTTTCTTTGTAGAATATTTTTTCCAATCTTGGAATAGGAAAACAAAGGAAGTATATGTTTGTTGGTGTAGAGAAGTGAATGCTAGTTATGACACAAAAGAATGGGACACATTAATTTTGACAACCTGGTGAAGATTAGTTAGTCTAAATATATAAGACATTTATCTTAGATTATCAAGCCTAGAAACACTTTGTGCAGAGAATGCCAAATGAAAAAGTAGAAAAATAAACAAGGTCAAGAATAAGGAGTATTCTATGACAAAATCTTTGAAGCTAATTCTTATAGATATGTATGGACCTATAGAGACAAGACAAATAAATGGTGAAAGGTATTTTATGTTTCTTATTGATGATTACCTTGGAATGACATGGGTTACGTTCTTAAGAGAGATATCAAAATCTTTAGATAGATTTGATATATTTGAAAATTTGGTTGAGAATCAAATAGATGTTAAGATCAAGTGTTTAAGATCTGATACAGGTGGTGATTTTGATAGCTTTTGTGAAGAACATGAATTAGAAGATAATTATCTACTTGTAGGGCTCGACAACAAAATTGTTTTGTGAAAGAGAACAACTCTTATTGCAACTGCTAGAACTATGTTGAAAGATGCTAACCTACGTAATGTGTATTCGAGAGATCTTCATATTGTTGTCTATCTATGTAACAAGGTACATACAAGAGTGAAACACACATTGTCTCATGCGATTTGGTAAAAAAAAAGAACATAATGTCAAGTACTTCATAATCTTTAGAAGAAAAAGCTAGATTAGAAAAGATGAGGAAAATTTGACAAAATTTAATGCAAGATCAAATGAAGGAATAATTTGGGAATATTCCATAAAGGGAAAGGCATACTAGTGGTGCAACAAGAGGCTAAAGATGATTGTGGAGATTATAAATACTAGAGTAAGTGAGGAATGGGGGAAGGCTACTCAAGAGCTTGATATTGAGTTTCAAGATGTTATTGTTGCTACAAAAGAAGAAAATAATAGCCCATAAGACATATAAGTATTAAATGAAGAGGAAAATGAACATGAACAAGAACCTAATACACCTACAAAGTATGTGAAGATAAGCCATTTGAAAAATAAGATCATTGGAGATGAAGTCAAAGGTTCTCCTAGTCAAGTAGAAGACTTTCCAAGGCAAGTGAGCAAAAAAACTATTGTTTCCTACCTAAGATGGACTCAAATACATTTTTATAACCAAGAAGAGATGATGAATGGATGAATGCATTAAATAAGGAGATGGGTTAGATTGAAAATAATTAGACATGATAATTGGTACTTAGATAAAAAAACAAGAATGTGATTGGGAGAAAGTGGGTTTTTTAGAACAAGATAAATGATGATGGAGGCATCACAAGGAGTAAGGAAAGATTAGTATGTACAATTTACACACAAGTTGAAGGTATATAATTTGAGCAGACATTTTCTTGAATATCTATGATGGAAGCAATAAGGATGTTTATTGCAATTGATGCATATGATAAATTCAAGGTGTATTAAGTGGATGTTAAGTCCACATTCATGAATGGAGAATTAGAATAAGTTTACATTGAATGACCGTATGAATTTTATTTGTCGGACATGATTTGGATATGGTGTTCATAATCAATAAGGAACTTTATCGATTGAAACAATCCCTAGAGTTTGGTATGCCAGGTTGAACAAATATTTGTTTTACCTTCTATATTGATGCTTGAGTTATGCATCTATTAGATCGAGCATAAGGAGAGAGTGTCCGCTTCCCTAGAGTTTGTTAGAAATCTCACTAAAAGAATTGTCACCTAAGTTCAAGTGTGTAACCATTTTGGAATGTCATGTTAATATATCTATTGAGTGACATATCATTTTAGATATCACGGTGAGCTTTATTATCATCAAATAATTTTATTTTATTTTATTTATTTATTTATTTTATTTTACTTTTTTCTTGTGGTCTAGAACCTATGCCTCCATATTAAAAAAAAAGCTAGGTCTTGTATTAGAGAAAAATAGGCTTTCAGGTGTTTATTTGAGTAGCATCAAGATTGTTACCTCAAAAAGTAATTGCCATAGTGAATAGCTATCTAGGTATATCTATATTACTATCTTGTGAAGAATTTGAGTCATAGAGATAACCTTCTTGTTTTTTATAGTCACAAGCAAGATCAAACATGTTATCCAGATGGTGTTAGGATGCTTCACCACCATGTTGCCAGTGCGCAGAGGTGAGGACGACACACGGGGGACTGTTAGAGATATTGAACTTGGTATGGTTCAGGTGACGCTACATATGTTCTCAAAATTTTCAGTTTTTTTGGACAAAATTTGACCACTGAAACGAGCTTTGATTTTTTTTTCCTGTCTGATCACTTAAGATCACCCGGTTGTAAGTTTTTTCTGTTCTCAAGCAGCAATGATTGTTATAGATAAACTCCAATTATTTTGTGCTTGTCTCTTCGAATGTATGCTGAAAAATATTTTTTTTAATCGCTAAATCCATCGATCTACAATTTATTGTTGATGATGTTATTTTGAGGACAGACTACGGTGTCCAATGTGAAAGACCGAGATTCTAATGAGATTGATCAATCAACGGGACAAAACCTCCAACTAAACCAATCTACGGTCACAAGTAATGGTAAATTTGTTATTCAGGTGACAGTGTTTTTGGGAGGAAGCTTCGGCGCCATGTATGCTGTGCCAGGAGGTGTAAACGAGCTAGAAGAGCTGTTATGATTGGTACCATTGCTCTCAACCTTTGCTTGGTTGCACTTACCCTAACTTTTCTTGCTTCATTAGCAGTTGCTATGATCGTAGCCAGTATTCCACAAATATCTGCAAACACGGAGTACTTGATCAGCATCAGTTTGTGGGCAGCAGCAGTGTGCTTTGTTTTGGCTTTCCTCGCTACAGGATATGTGGTGGTGTACCCAACCATAAGTAGATCGTGCTGTATTTTGGTGGTGCGGTTACCACAGCTTTGGCATTTCTGGTTTATATAGTATATCGACTTCCCACCATGTTGTATCAAGATGGCTTTTAAGGAGCTTTTGGTTCAAGCAACAACAGGGGATGGGAAATAAATGCAATGTAATTTGATTTCTACATATTCATAATAAGGGCATTTATTATATGCCATAAAACTTTATTATATTGTATAAGTGTTGATTAAACTACAGTTAACATACAAATTAATCATTTAACCCACGTGTATTTGTAATTGTTAACATTTATTTTATATAATATTTTATCAGATTATAAATAGATGATATTAGAAATGTGTGTAGATCCTTAATTTTTTTATTATTCTTTTAATCATAAGTAAATTATAAAGAATTTGTAAATAATATTTCTATTTGTTTGTAAGATTTTTTATCCAAATTTTATTTATGACATTACCTTTTTATAGAATAATCTAATTCACGTTTAAACATATGTTAATAAAGTGGTTTATCAAAAGACACCATAACTTTTGCATATCTGATATATTGAAACTTTATCATCATTTCTATGCTTTCTAATCTACTTCAAGCTATTGATTATTTTCTAATTTTCACACCATGTATCTATGTTGACCATATCTTCCCTATAAAGTAAAGTCATTTTATTTGTTAACAACCCCTTCCATTTTACATCAAATTATCTCATTCATGTATCTCATTGTATAATATAAATCTTAATATTTATACCAGCTCATGTTGTAACATTCTCTTGCGGAATCTACTCCAAAAAAGAAGAAAATAGATGGACAACGGGAAAGGACATAGGCAAGAATTTTCAAAAGATGAAGGTGTAGAGGAGGGTGAGGAGGGAGATGACGATGAAGTTGTTCTTTTAGTTTTTGTTTTGGCATTTCTTTGTGTATTTGTGTGGGTGTATCTACACAAGGGTCATTTCTATGCTTGGGATGCATCTCTACTTTAGCCTGTGGTAGCTTCTTTCCTTGACTATGGCCTTGCTCATGTGGAGATTGTTCTACATAGCTTCTGGTTTTTGGGTGGCTACATAAGGTTGACTGGTTCACTTGGTGCGCATGTTTCCTTCTCTTTCTCTGCATGGGGAAAACTTGTGGAGTCTAGTATTCTTTCTAGCATTTATTCTATTTGTAGTGCATCTTCTCTATTTGTAGGCTCTTTTTTTAGGGACAATTTGGTTCTTCCATTAGAGAGGAGGTTGTTTGTGGCATTGGTCCTTTTGGGAGGTTTTGGGCCCCATTTTCCATTGATTTCTTGCCTAGAAGTGCTACTCTTGTTTCTAGTGTGTGTGAGTGGTTGTTTGAGGGACATATTCATTTTCAAGGTTATTTTTTGGGTCTATTTCTTTGGGTGGGTTGACAATAATTATTTTTTTTGTATGAAGGTCCTCTCCAACTAGGTGTGGTTTGGTGGTGGTTGGTGGCTTGTCTCCTTCCTCTCATCAAAATATTGAGGTTGGAGATTCCTTTGCTATTGTATATTTTGTGAAGGATGGATCCGTTATGCCCTTATCCAAAGAGAACTTAGTCCCTACCTTGTTACTTGTGAAGGTGGGGGTATCCTCTCTACTTATTATTGCTTTCTCTAGTGTTGAGTTGTGTTACGACACTTTGGAATCTATTATCATGGTCCCCATCCCTGATCCTCCTATAGAGGGGGAGTCTCCTATGGGTTTTGTTGGGAGCGATTGCCATTGGTTATTTATAAAGGTTATCGGTGTTGGATTCCCCTCATGGGGTTGTGATAAAGGATCTTTTATTTCCATTCTTCTTGATCCTCCTCATCCTAATCCTATAAAGGTTTAGATCTTTCTTGGAGGAGCTACTGCAATGTTGCACCTACATTTTAAAAAAAATAATTGATTTTTGGTGAATATTTGTGGCTTTTGATCTTATGGAGGTGGTTTCAAAAGAAAATTTTAATGGGGTCTTGCCTTAGATTTAGATGACTCATTGTGGAACATGGTTCCATGGCTTGTGAGTGCAGATGTTTTTGGCTTAGAATGGTATTTTGTACTATTTTTTATCCTAATGAGGTAGTTCAAATAATAGAATTCACTAGGGCCTATCTCTATAGTTCCTGGAGCGAGTGTGGATTTTTTTTGGCTTAGAATGATATTTTCTACTATTGTTGATCCTATTGAGGTGGTTCAAGTGTAAGACTTCACTGGGGCCTGTCTCTATACTATCTGGATAAGATTGAAAGGTTTAGTGGTCTTTTCTTAGAATAATCTGATTCACGTTTAAACATATGTTAACAAAGTGGTTTATCAAAAGAAACATCATAACCTTTTCATATCTGATTTATTGAAACTTTATCATTATTTCTATGCTCACTAATTTTCTAATTTTACGCCATATATCTATGTTTACCATATCTTCACTATAAAGTAAAGTCATTTTATTTGTTGACAACCCCTTCCATTTTACATAATATTATCTCATTCCCGTATGTGATTGTATAATATAAATCTTAATATTTATACCAAATCATGTTGCAAAATTCTCTTGCAAAATCTACTCCAAAAAGAATAAAATAGATGGACAATGGGAAAGGACATAGAAAGAATTTTCAAAGGCTGAAGGTGTAGAGGAGGGTGATGAGGGACATGACGATGAAGTTATTCTTTTAGTTTTTCCTTCTTTTTTTTTTGCATTTCTTGGTGTATTTGTGTAGGTGTATCTACACAGGGGTCATTTCTATGCTTGGGATGCATCTCTACTTTAGCCTGTGGTAGCTTCTTTCCTTGACTATGGCCTTGCTCATGTGGAGGTTGTTCTACATAGATTTTGGTTTTTGGGTGGCTATATAAGGTTGATTGGTTCACTTGGTGCCCATGTTTCCTTCTCTTTCTCTGTATGGGGAAGACTTGTGGAGTCTACTATCCTTTCTAGCATTTATTCTATTTGTGGTGCATCTTCTCTATTTGTAGGCTCTCTTTTTATTATGGACAATTTGGTTCTTCCATTAGAGAGGAGGTTGTATGTGGAATTGGTCCTTTTGGGAGGTTTTGGGCCCCATTTTCTTTTAATTTCTTTCCTAGAAGTGCTACTCTTGTTTCTAGTGTGTGTGAGGGGTGGTTTGAGGGACGTAATTATTTTCAAAGGTTTTTTTTTTGGGTCTATTTCTTTGGATGGGTTGACTATAATTAATTGTTTTGCATGAAGCTCCTCTCCAACTAGGTGTAGTTTGGTGGTGGTTGGTGGCTTGTCTGCTTCCTCTCATCAACTTGTTGAGGATGGAGATTCCTTTTCTATTGTAGATTTTGTGAAGGATGGGTCGATTATGCCCTTATCCAAGGAGAGCTTAGTCCCTACCTTGTTACTTGTGAAGGTGGGGGTATCCTCTCTACTTATTGTGGCTTTCTCTAGTGTTGAGTTGTGTTACAACACTTTGGAATCTATCATCATGGTCCCCATCCCCAATCCTCATATAGAGGGGGAGTCTCTTATGGGTTTGGTGGGGAGCTAGTGTCATTGGTTATTTCTAAAGGTTATCGTTGTTGGATTCCCCTCATGGGGTTGTGGTAAAGGATCTTTTATTTCCATTCTTCTTGATCCTCCTCATCCTAATCCTATAAAGGTTTAGATATTTCTTGGAGGAGCTAATGCAATGTTGCACCTACATTTTAAAAAAAATTAATTGATTTTTGGTGAAGATTTTGCTGTGAATTTTTGTGGCTTTTGATCTTATGGAGGTGGTTTCAATTTTTTTTAATGGGGTCTTGCCTTATATTTAGATGACTCATGGTGGAACATGGTTCCATGGCTTGTGAGTGTGGATGTCTTTGGCTTAGAATGGTATTTTGTACTAGTATTTATCCTATTGAGGTGGTTTAAGTATTAGATTTCACTAGGGCCTATCTCTTTACTATCTAGAGTGAGTGTAGATGTATGACATTTTATAGTGTTGTTGATCCTATCGAGATGGTTAAAGTGTTAGAATTTACTAGGGCCTCTCTCTATAGTATCTACATAAGGTTGAAAGGAAAAGTGGTATTTTCTTGTGGATATGCTACATTATGGATCCACTCTAGATGTTCGCACAAAATCTCCTATTAAGGAGTAGACTGATTTGCTAGAATTTCAAATGAATACATTTCTCGAGGTTCCAAGAGACTTTTGGAGATGAATGTGTTGGCCTTGTCTCACTTTTAGTCCAAGGTAAGTAATGGTGTGATTTTTGGTTGTGTGTTCTATAAGTGACCTATTATAGTCTATTATTTTAAGTGGCATGCTTTGATATGATGAAAGAGGCCTATCTGGCCTTGTTTCCCAACCACTATTGATCAATCTTTGGGTCTAGTTTTAAGGTTGCCCAAATATTTTTATGGGTTGTTTGTGGCTCGTGGCTTATATTATTGACCATATTTTGATACCATGTATCTATGTTGACCATATCTTCATGTGAAAGGATTTTCAAAACATGGAGGTGTAGAGGAGGGTGAGGAGGGAGATGATTATGAACATGATCCTTTAATCTCCTTTTTTGGCATTTCTTGGTGTATTTATGTGGGTATATTTTTGCAAGGGTCATTTATGTGCTTGGGATATGTCTCTACTTTATTTTGTGGAAGCGTCTTTCCTTTACCATGGCCTTGTTCATGAGGAGGATGTTCTTCCCAACTTTTAATTTTTGGGTGGCTATGTAAGTTTGATTGGGTTGCTTGATGTCCATGTTTTGTTCTCTTTTTGTGCAAGGAGAAGACTTGTCAAGACTGGTATCCTCTGTGGCATTTATTCTATTTGTGTTACCTATTCTCTATTTGTGAGATCTTTTTCTTATTAGGGACGGTTTGGTTCTTCCATAAAAGAGGAAATTGTTTGTGGCATTGGTCATTTTGGGGGTTATGGGCCCCATTTTCTATAGATTTCTTTCCTAGGAGTACTACTCCTATTTCTTCTATGTGTGAGCGATGGTTTAAGGGGCATATTCATTTTCAAACATATTTTGAGGGCTATTTCTTTGGTTGGGCTGGCTATGAGTGATTCTTTTTCTTGGAGCTCCCTCTCCAGATAGATGTGGGTTGGTGGTGATTGTTGGCTTGTCTCCTTCCTTTCATCAACTTGTTGAGGTTGGAAATTCCTTTTCTAGCTTTTATGCTATTTTAGATTTTTTGAGGGATGGTTCGATTATGCCCTCATCTAAGGAGGGCTCTATCCCTACCTTGTTACTTGTGAGGGTGGGGGTATCCTCTGTACTTATTATGACTTTCTCAAGTGTTGGCTTTTGTTTGAGCACTTTGGCATCTATGATCATTATCCCCACCCCTAATTCTGTAAGGTACTACATCCACGTAACTAAAATAGACAAAAAATAATGCAAATAATCCATAGTTTACAAAAAAGTTGATATTATATAGAATACAATTTTACAAAATGTTCTACTACACATGAGATAATACACTATAATTACATTAAGATCGACCTTCTCATAGATAAAACACATAATAATGATAAACATGGACCACAAAAGGGTCGATACATAAGATGGAACATAAATGATACTATACATCATCTTGCCTCCTTTAGCCATCTGACTACTCTCCTTTTGCTATGCTCGAGGACAAGAATGAGGTATAGGCACTTTCTCCACCCAACCATGGAGTGGTTAGCTCCTCAGAGGTGTTAGATCCTTTGGTGCTCAGCATAAAAGGTTGAGCACCCAACCCTGCATGAAGAACCTAGCAAACTGGAACTGACATGTCAGATGGAATCTGGTGTAACACTGTGTCCTATCTAACATTTTATAACATAATGTAGCATCTACACAGTGATATGGCAGGGAGTAAAACCCTAACATTCACTAGTATCACATGAATGCACATAATTGCTTTGGCCAAAGCATAATTTAACCAGTTCCCTAGTAGATAGGTCAAACAAATAAAATGCATATCCTTCCCCGTTACCCCATATTTGGCACCCGTCCATTCAAGAATTTAAAGAAAAATCTCTCTCTCACACACACATGCACACATCATGACTTCTATTCAAACTTCATAGAAAACTATCATTCCACACTTTAAATGGTAATTGAAGCTTAGTAAAAATATTTTTGAGGATACATCATACACATGTAAATAAATAAATAAATAAATAAAAATCTATTCTCTAAGGGTCATTGCAAGGCCTCCATATGATAATACTCTCCTCTCATTTAAATAATGTTATCATTCTTGTTGAGGAACACAATCGTAGCCCTATAAATAAATTATTAATCTTTTCCATAACATCCCTTCATTTCACATGATTATTTCTTTTGAAATAAAAATAATTTATTCACTCATAATTGTACTTATTTTCAATTGACAAAATATATGAAACACATAGCTAAAATATTTATGATAAATATCTACTTATCTATTTAATATTGACAAGTATTACATTTCGTGAAATAAATAAAAGAGCATTATTTACTAATCTACTAAAAGTATGAAATCCAACCTAATGAATAAATTTTTATTCAAACAATTATCTCCATAGATTCCAAAACTTTAGCTACAATATTAATAATATAATAAAATAAAAGGAAACACATATTTTCAAACTATTTAAACCCCCTAAATTTTACATCTATGAAGGATATTATTACTCTCTCCTTACCAAGCTTTTTGTTTATGATAATAGCCAAGTTTACATTAGTTTAGATCCCTATTCTTAGTCTAAAGGGAATTTATACGTGGGTCCTCCTTAAAATTTATTTATTATTTTCTTTTTTTTATTGGAATGCATTCAAAAAGGTTATGTACGAAGTTCTTACTTCTATTATTTAGAAAAATATGGAATGTTGATAATTCCTCCCTTTGACTATACTTTTCATATACTAGTTATTTGATGGATTTATTCTTACATTTCCAAAGTGAAGAAGACCATTTTTGACAGATTATATGTTAGCCGTGAATTACGGAGTGGAGGAAGGAAGATAGGCTGCTATTACCATAATATAATGGAGGGAACGATGCCATGATCAACAATGTTTTTTTTTTTTCTTCTTCTAATTGGTGAAAAAAAATACGAGTAAAAGATGAAGAACATAGAGGTGATATTGCACCATGAAAATGCTTTTAATCATTCCATTTTGTTCTAAAACTATTGAGATCTATTCTTATAAAATTACAAAGTTTCTATTGCATAATATGTGTAACAATATACTCATGAAGTTTTTCCTGTTTAAAAAGATTAAAATAAAATAAATATAAAAGCGGTGATATTTAGTTATTATGGAATGTTTAAATTTTTGGTACGCCATAAATTATTGGGCACCTTAAAATATATACACCAAATTGACTGGTCTATTTGAAAGACCATAGATCTCACTGAATCAAAAATAAATTCTAAAAGATCTTGTGCACAAATGTGAAGGCTTGAATGAAAGAAAAGTGCAGCCAGTGGTAAGCTAAAAGAGATGTGAAACTAGCAGAATACACACGGTGATTGACATGTTTCAAATTTATTTTATTAACGCCCTTTATGAAGTTTTTTTTAAAGACATAGCATACAGATAACCACCAACATAGGATGCAAGATATGACACCAAGTCCAAAGAAAAGGAAGAATATTTAAATGTGGGAGAACATACATCACCAAAAAGAGAATCAAAATCTACATGGATTTTCTCAATTTCTAGTTTAAAAACAACACAAACCAAAGAAATAATTTCACAGCCAGAATCTAAACAAATTCAAGCAAGAGATAGAGGAACCTGAAATTTCTTGCAAATAACCAAAAGAAAACTCTAGTTGAATTGTGTGCCCTGAAACACTCCAAGTATTCCTCTCTATTCTTGTTGTAGAAGTCTGTGTCTTCAGGTTTCATCTTTTTCCTTATAAATATTGTTGCTCTCCTTTATCCTTTCATTCAACTTCCCAACCCCCCAAATTAAATTTTTCATCTTCCCTTCTTAATGTGTACATTGATTATTATTATTTTTAATGAGCACGGAATAACTTTTATTTATTTTCCATTAATTGATTAGACATGGCAACTTGACTTTCTATGCCTCTCATAAATAGGTATGTGATTTTTCTTTAAAAATAAGTAAAGCTGCAAATACTGAGTAAGGGGGATTTTTTTAATAGGCATGGGTAGCTTGACTCTCCATGCCTATCAATAAAGGCTTGTGATAAAGTGCAATAATATTGATAACAAAAAGGTATTTATACAAAAAAATAATATTTCTATATTATGATACATATGTATTATTTTAGTTAAAAAATAAAATCATTAATAAATATATAAATTATTATTTATTATTTTTCTTATATTTTAAAAAGAATACTAATTATTTAAAAATTATATTTGATCTTCTTTAAACAAAAGAACAAACAAGACTTTTAAATTTCTATTTTATCAAATAGATAAGTAAACCATTTCAATAAATAAGATCGTAATTATTCACTTTTCTTGCATGTGTTAAGAAAAAGAGTCGACAACATTCTTAATTAAGTTTAAACACGCACATAAACTTATATCAGAATGCATTCAAGAAGAAAAAGTAGAATCCTCTAACTATGTGAGTGTGTGAGTACCAGACTCTGTCATTCCTACCACTACTAGAGCGCTAACCTCTTCTACCTAAGCCTCATTCTTGCCTTCAAAACCTGTCCAAAAATTCCAACACTTAAGTTTTCATCAGTACAGGTTAGTACCAAAAGCCATAATACGTAATCAATGATTAAAGAACATCATTAATCAATTTCATTCTATGATTAACCTTATATTGACGGGACTTTGTGACCGGCTCCACCAATAACGCATAAGTTGTCACCGAGTACCAGAGTACTCGCCAACTCTGCCTATAGAGGTTTTTCAGAGAATGAATTCTCCTAGCCTCCAAGCGCTGGTAGCCAGGTCTCGACGGTGCGAGGGAGCTAAGTTGGGCAAACCTGTTGTTTGAGGGGATAGCTAGTTTTTACTCATCACTTCTGGGGATTTCAAAAGGGAGTGAGATTTCCTACAAGCATCTTAGATTTATCAAAGAAATCACAAAAGCTAGATCATAGTTAGAGTATACTTCTACTTATAGTCATACAATACATATTCAAACATCAACAATACTCCAATGGAGGAAAACAACGCTAAATATTGGATACACAAGGAATCAACGATTCATATGCATTCAATAGAAAAGGGAGATAAGATCATTTAACTAAATGAAAAAAACCAAAGCAAAGGACATAAGAAGACATATAGCACAAAAGATGTTCATTAACTTTGGAGATCAGAACAACCAAAAACATAGGGCCACAAACTATTCTTCCTTTTCTAATTAACTTGAAATGATTCTAGCATCACTGGTGAGTACAAGACAGAAGAAGAAGAAAGGGGAGAAATCTAGAAGAATTGGCCTAGAGAAGAGAGTCATGGTACTGATAGAGGAAACTTTCTTATCTCAGTAACTTAGAGCATACACCTCATTAATGCTAATTGCGGCTCCCTGTCTTTGATTCACGCCAGGTAGTAAATGTGGGAGCGACGCCTCGAAGGAATAAGAAGATGTCTGTCAGAACAATCCCATTTGACAGATCTATCATTTTCTAGATCACCTACACTCTGACCATTATTAATTGTTGACAGAGATCGGTCAGCTCTGGGGAACCTTGACGTAGATTACTACAAAAGAATACAAAACTAGGACCCAAAATTCCAGAGTCTGGGAGCTTATGCTCAAAGAATAACATATCTTCAAAAATTTTCCCTGTTGGCAGAAATATCCAGAAACCAGAAGACTTCACTATTCCTTATATTTTTGGAATGCCTCCAAAATCTAGAGAATCTCCTCCTCATCTATCTCTTTAATGTATTCTCGATGGTCATTGGCAGCCTCCAACTAGTCACCCACATCTCTGGAACCTTCCTTAAACTCTGTAGCCACCTTCGGGGTGTCGTGCGCCTAGAGCATCATACAAGTGAGATGTGTCATCTTTTCTCTATCAAAATCTCCGGAGGACAGAAATTGGGCCTCCGTTATTTCATCAAATTTACTCAAAACAAAATCTATCGGAGCACATGTCTCGGTGCTAAAGGGATCAACCGCCAAAACCCTTGTGATGAATGTTGTATATAAATTTAATGATTTTTGGATCACTGAGACTTTATTCTTCAGGGTCTCTACCAGTTACTTGCTTGTCTGAACTTTAAGACCAAGTCTGAAGTGTTGGACCCGGAGGAACTTGAAATGCTCATCTCCCAAAATACCCATCTCCGTGATGGCTTGTTCTCCAAAATTCATAATTTCTTCCAATTCACTCTTCCATTCTTCATACTTCTATGTTTCTCCTGCCCACTGAGAAACGATGTCGTTTACCTGGCCCATGATGTTACTGGCCTGGTATAGGTCTAGGAGTGTCGTTATTAGGAAATTTCTTACGCCTCCCACCTGCTCAGTTACCCATTCATCCATAGCATGCACTCTCTTCTTCATTTTCCTTAGCACATCAATATCACCCTGCGGGAGTAGTGTTCTAGATGTGGAGGCCTCTGAAGGAATCATAGCCAATGGATGTGTCAGCTTTGAAATAAGCCTGAGAAGATAGCATTTGTTTATTTTTCCTCCTTCATCTTCTGGGCTTCCTTTTCATACGGGGCTTGAATTGATCGACTTTCTTCACTTAACAGGTCTAGTTCCTCCTATTTATCTCTTCTCCCTAGAGGGACTTTTGTGATGGTGTAATCTACAACTCCTAATACTGCCTCTTCTTTATCTAGGGGAGGTGTCGCTACTACTGTGATAATATATCCTCATGGACCAGTGTGAATGGTATGGAGGGTTCGGGCCTTCTTAGGCTTGTGGGAATCTTGATTGTGAGCCATCATCTCAGCCAGAGAGAGAGGGACTCTCATTTCCACCTAGGCATTTCTCTTCCTTGATTCCACCATCCATTGTGGCACTGCGGGCGGTCTTATAGCTAGGACTTGGATACTTGGGTCCTCTTTGGGGGCTTGCTATGTTTCCCCAACAAGTGTGGTCATTATGGAATATTTTTCTTTATTCCTGGGATTTCCCACTTCTCCCACCTCAGTGGTATTTGCATTTGTAGTTTTGGAGTTCCCGCCTTCCCCAACACTTATGGTGTTCGTATCCATATTTTTGGCATTTTCCCCCACATCCTGCTGTTGTTGAGCTCCTTCAGTGTTCTCTGTCGAGTCATTTTGCTTCGGGGGGCCTATTTATGGAGAGGACGAAGGTGTCTGACCTGGGTCTATCTGCTATTCTATGGGGATCACCATGCCAAATGTCATATCCTAGGGTAAAGGGTTACCCTGGGAGTCTGGAGGCATTTGGAGCATGACGACTGAGGGTACGGTTGTTCCCAAAGGTCTGATTTCCTGAGCCATAGTTAATCACTCAACTTGTACCTTCCTCTCTCCTATCTCGGTCCCCAGGACCGGTGTCTCTTCCACATCTAGTGCATTTTCCTATTCCTATTCCTAGGTTTCTTTTTTTGGGACAACTTCTTTTTCTTGTTCTTCCCCTTTAGCGGTGATATTCTCTACTTCATGTGTGGTGATCTCTTCCACCGCCCTCTCCACATCTACCTGCAAATTTACAAGGTTGTCAGTTTGAAAGATATCATCAAAATTATCATGGGGAGGGGAGGCCACCGAAGGACTTCTGGTTCAGGGGAGGAAGGGATGAGCTCCATAGGAGTACTGCCCGATAGTTTGGGGCTTGCATCTGTACTTGGTTGAGGATTGTTTATTCTTTGTCTCCTTCTCCTCATTTGCAATGGGGCCCTAACATCCAGAATAGCCTCACAGTCATCCTCCATCTCTGCTGCCTAGCTCACGAGTGTTGTGAGTGAAGGGGAGCTTGAAGGAAGGGCAGATCAAACTGGAGCAACCTCGGGACTAAGGGAAAGTTTGGCGCTGATTGCTTTGCCCAGCCATCGAGATGACTCTAGCTGGGCACTATGTTGTTCCATCAAAGGGAATGGAGCTGGGGATGGAACCGGGGCCGGGGTGCTATCTTTTGTTTTCCCTCTATCTCTAACCTACCTTGACATTTTGGAGACAGAAGCAGACTCCTGCAAAAATGGACCATCTCGACGGGTGCTCTTTTTACATACCGGTGAAAAATGCACGTGACTGCGCTTCACTATATCCTTAGTAATATTTTCTATCATCAAAATTTTTAGGGTGTCCCAATACATGGGAGGGAGAGCCATCTTATCAATCCCTTTAGATTTGTATTACAGGTCCTCCACGGGCTCGCTATCTGAGAAATCCTTTGGAAAGGCCCGGAGGCCAATGTGCTTCATCATACCTTTTATGATTCTCACATAATGCTAACTCTGGAAAGTTGTCCTGGTAATCCACCCAAAAATCCTCCATGTGAGGCTCATGGGACACTGACAGCCAAGGTAATGCTTGATTTATTTTTCTTAGTGGATCAAAATTTTTCCATGCCAGGTAAAACTCTGCCAGCCCCAGAATTTTCAATTCATTTTCAGCCTCTTTGGCCGCCGCAAGGCTGCAAATGTAATTCCCACGAGTGATCGAGAAAGAGATGGTGATAACCTTCTTGAGGACATAATTAGTATGAACCCCTAGGATCTATCTTCAGTATTCCAATAAAATAATCCTATCCCCATATTGTTTTGGCAATAGGTAGGGCTTGTTGGAGAATTTGGTCACCCGAATATATGAATACTGTTAGAATTAATGAAATAAATGCCATAGAAAATTACCAAGGCCATGGCCTCCTTTGAAAACTGGTAACCGGTATCACGAGTGGGTGTTAAAATTTAGTGGTAAATGAAGGTATCATTTACTTGGAAAAAATTGGGGAAGTTGGCTTCCCATTGAATATGGGGGAAATAATCCCAAGGAGCACTCTGGCCGGGCCCTGTCCCAAGGACGCCCGCTGTAAGTAAACCCCAGATTCTGGGTCTCTATTGTGCCAGTGCCCATAGAACATAAGAATTCATATGGAACCTAGATATCTCATTGACTTTGTTCAGCAGGTAGTCCACATGATTGGCAATAATGGTTGCTTAATCAAAATTTTTCTCATTAGTAGTGATGTTGTATAGAAAGTAGTACATCTAGGCTAAAAATTCTTGGGCATGTGGTTCCTCGAAGACTCAGCATAGGAAGATGATCCCTTCTTTTATGCATTCATTGAAGTCCATGCAAGGGATCTCCAACTTCATTTTCTTGTAATCCTTCATCGGAGTCTTCAGCCAGTGGGTGTTAAGGTGCTGTAAGGCAGCATGTTGAAAATTGTTGAACTTCTGCAGTGATGCGGCCTAGGAGATAATGATAGAATTGGAAAACTGGGGTATCCCCAGTGCCAAAAAAAAAGTGGCAGCGTCAAGAGACACTATGGGCATTGGATAGCCTAAAGGAAAGGAAGCAACAAGCATAACAACCCAGATGGTTATATTGTAATGTTCTGCCAAGGTGAGAATCAGCTCTAGGGCCTACATAGAGAAGGGGAAGCAAGAGGCTTTGATTATGCCAGAGGCGGCCATGTTATTTTCCATATTGTCTCTAGTGGTGCGCTGATTGAACATTGTCCTTACAAGGTCCTGTAATTTGGCCCACGCTCTGACCTTTGTATCGGTGATTTGTTTTAATTTGGAGTTCACCTTGGATCCCATGATGACACCATCCTTCAGATATTTTTATGTGAGTGGGAGATTTTCCAATGATTTATTGACCCTTTTCTTGGTGGCCACCCTTGTTGAAGTGGATGAGAGTTTTGGACTTCCGGGAGGGGAAGATACTTCAGACATGTTTCTTGATGAGTTATTCACACCATACAAGACTGGACAACCGTTAATACAAGTAATCCAATCTATTAAATTCCTAGGTTCTAGATATTTCATCACCATTTTGCACCTATCCTCGAGAAGATGTTGGTTTATATCAAATTTTGGAAATACAATAAACAAAATAACTTCAAATTTGATCAATACTTGGGGTCCCAGGTATTTTGGTTCATGCAGAAAATTAGATGAAGGCTTTGGGATTACTCAGAAATTGGATTCCATAGATGCTGACCGTTATTGAAATGATCGAACAATTCACCATACTGGGATGATGTGGGCTATCATGTGGTCATGCAATGAACAGAGTAATGACATTTATTATGATAGTTTTTTTAACACAAATGGAGTGAATTCCACTTGGGATGGTTTTAAATTCTCACACATAGGTAATTAATCCCACCATTAATGTTGAAGCGATGGAGGAGAGAGAAAGGCCACAACTTGAATAGGCGAGGTGACGGGTTTGAGCCTAGTGAAAACCAGGCAGGCAAGCTCGAATTTGATCAAACGATGTAGAGGGTGCAGTGAGCTCGTCATGGGATGGGTAGGACTCAAAGGAATGTACAGACCATGTACATGAATTTATAGATAACTACAGAGAAACTACACGCTATGAACACTATCAACAGGAGGTTGAAGAACAATATTTACACAGGCTACCCACAGGCGCAAACAAATTTACAAATAACCTTCAAACCACTTCCTACAAACTTACAAAGGCTTATAGAAATCTACAATTATTTTACACTATCCACAAATGAACAAAGGGTAGAAAACCCTCTTGCAGAGCCATCACACAAATGAGAGGCAACCACGAAGACCAGGACAAAATGAAAACAAATCCCCTAACAGAAAGGAACAAAGCACAAACCAAAAAATAGGGAAGAGAAGGGCTAGAAGGACCTACCTAAAAACCAGAGACATGGAAGGAATGGCACAGGAGCTTCTCTGCAAACAAAAAGCTCTTGAAAACCCACAAACACATCAAGAACCCTATAGTATATCTTGAAATACGCATAGGTTTGAACTCCAAATCAATTGTTAATCACTCAAAGAAAATCAAACTTAGCTCACTATTAAATCACACAATTCGCTCTTAATTCGCTCCTAGGGTAAATTGTTTGTGGTAAGTGTAAAAATGACAGGCGAAGCTTAATTTATATCCCTTGGATGAAAATGCACCATTCACTTCCTTAAATATTAAGAAAAAGGAAAACCTCCAGACTCCAGGCCCGAGGATCCTCTACGACCACACCCTTCAGCTAGAGAGGAAGTAACGGTACAAGAATCATGGAGTCTATTATTTGACTGATATGAAGGAGTAAAACACTATGGGACTAGGTCATGGAGTGTAGAAAACCAAAAGGAGGTGACAACAACGGTTGCGTGGAAGCAAAGGCCAGAGAAAGAAAAAGGGCTAAAAAAAAAAAAGGAAGAACCAAAATCAAAAAATGGGGACCCAACATTTTTCCAACAAAATGTAGGGATAGGTATGTAGGGCATAACAAATGCTGACTTGCTAGGAAAAATGCCTCAGTGCATTCAAGAACCATAGAATCTTTAGTTAGCAAAATCAGGACTCATCATTCCCAGAAGCATTTCACTTGCAATGCACGGGGTGTTTGAGAAAATCTAACTCACCATGAATCAATCCTTCAATCTCTTTTCAATTGTGAATTGTGTGCTTTGGAAGAAAATCAAGCCGATGATTTCCAGGAGAAATAGAGAGATGACACTGAGTGCATCAGACCAAAATCGCTATATCGTGCACAATCCCCTGGATCCTGGAATTCTCTATTCTCTAGTTTTCTTTCACTTTTCTTTTGAAGATGGGGAAGGTAGTAATCCTTTCACCGTGAACCTTAAGCTTAGCTAATTTTCACGGTGGTACTTCTTTCACCTTGCCATCCATTTTGATTTACTGATTGGGAGAGATGTTTTAGACCCGAAATGTTCTTTTGATTTTTGTATATGGCCAATAACCACTGCAACCGATCTACCCTCAAGGATCATACAATTAATTGCTCTTTATGATTTTATATTAACTGATGTCAATACTTTCAAGATGTGAATTTGATGAAGATTGCACATAACCTTTTACCATGTGTATAAAATAACTCGGGAGTGTGGACAAATCCTCACCATGCTAACAACAGATTCTGGACTAACCAAAATGTGTAAGGCACCATTCCAAGGACTAGATGTCATGTAAATCATACCTGTCTACAACAAGAGAGAAACATTCTAGGAATCCAAAAAAGCAAGACACACTAAGTGAAAAGAAACCAAAGATAGAAAAAAAAACAAAGAAAAGAAACTAGCCCTAGAGGGCTGCCGACTATCTAAAAGGACAACACACTCCCAAGGAGTGCTGAGAAAATTTATAGGCACAAATATATACATATGATACAACTTCAGGGAAATTTACATCCCACCCTCACTCAAAGTAATGTTTGAGAAACTGTCAATTGATGGGTAGTGGAATGACTTCTCCAGTCATGCCGCTGAGGCGATAAGTGTTGACCCCGCAGATCTCCAAGATTGAAAAAGGTCTGAGCCAGAGACTTTGAAATTTAGTATGCTTTACCTTCTTCTCTCGGACTTTTTCCCACAAGAGGACTATGTCCAAAATCTAAAAGGCTTTGTATGTCAGACGGGTGTTTGATAACTACTTGGTGATGCGCAAAATTCTCAAGTTCCGCATCTCTTTGTTCTTCTATTTTTACCAGGTTCAAGAGGTGAAGCTCCACAACGTTATCCCGAGTATTGAATTCCTGCGTGAACTACAAGACAAGGATTTGTAATTTTACTGAGAATACATGACTCTATCCATAAACCAAGTGAAATGGAGAAGTTCCCAGGGATGCCTTTATTCTGATGTGATCTTCCCAAAGGGAAAACTTTAGTTTCTGGTGCCACTTCTGGGGATTCTTCTCTAGGAAATGTTTGACTACTTCCAGTAGGTTTTTATTGGTGGATTCAGTGATGCCATTTCCCTAGGGATAATAGTTTCTGGAAAATTTTAAGGTGATCTTTCTCTAATGGGTCCATTCTAAAAGTTGTTCTAAAGAAAATACCGGACCATTGTCACATATGATAGTAAAGGCATTCCAAATCTTGTGATGATGTTATCTTCTAAGAACTTGATGACTACATCCGTAGTATTGTTTTTGCATGGGATTTCCCCAGACCACCAGGTACAGTAATCAGTAATAGTTAAAATATACCTGTGGTTAGCAAATGAGGTGAGGTGTATCTCCTTGATAAAGTCAAACACCCATTGGGCGAAGGGTCGAACCTCAAAGACTGGCTGTAAAGGAGTTGTTAGGTTCCGCTCATGAGAAGCGGTGATTTAACAGGTATGGAACTTCCTTACATGAGCATGAACATCTTTTAAGATAAAGGGCCAATAATATCTAGCCCAAAGAATCTAATGGGCAGTGGCATAAGCTAAGCCATGCCCAGTTCCATACTACCCATGGAATTCCTCTATCATCTTGGTAGCTTGGTCCCTGTCTACGCACTGGAGATAAATCCCCTCAAAATTCATGCGAAAAAGCATCCCATTTTTTTATCATGAAGTGGGCACTTTTCAGTCACAAGGCATGATGTTTGTTAGGAGGGAGCCCCTCCGAGAACTAGTTGTTGAGTAATAGGTATACCAGATCAGTATACCATAGATCTTGAGTGATGGACTCCACAGTGTAAGTCATGTATTCGATGTTTAGAGTGGCCTCTACCATTTCTTTACATAGTCCTTGGCCTCAGACTATTTTCATTGGTTGCATTTCAAGATGATATTCCTAGAGGATGGTCATTTGTTTCCCCTGGTGCTCACCTAGTTCACTCTATAGCAATAAAGACTTGACGGCCTGGTCTGAGATAATGGAATTCACTTTTCTCCAGAGAATGTAGTGCCGGAATTTATTCATGGCCCAGACTAAATCAAAGGCCTACTTTTCCAATGGTGTGTACTATAATTAGACATTCTTAAAGGGGGAGCTCATGAAAGCAATAGGTCATTCCTCTCCCTAAACTTTCTTGGTTAAAACTGCTGCGACAGAGTGCAGCAAAGTAAAGGAATAAATGTGGAATGGGAGGGAATAGTCTAGACTTGTGAAGACTGGGGATTCCACTATAGTCTACTTGACTTGGGCAAGTGCTCGCTTCCCTTTAGAAATCCACTCAATTTTAGTATCTTTCTTCATCATATCGTTGAGTGGTCAGACAATCTCAGTGAATCTGGTAATGAACCATCAGATGAAGTTTATCTTCCTAAAGAAAGATTACATTTCCTTCTTATTGTCGGGCATTTGTAAATTTAGCAATGCTTCTACTCTCTTAGGGTCGATGGATATCCCTTTCTTAGAGACAATATGCCTAAGAAATTTCCCTTCAGTGACCCCAAATATACACTTCTTAGGGTTAAGGGAGATACCATACCAGCGACATCTCTCACAGATCTGAGCGAGGTGGGTGGGATGATCACGCCTGTCCTGGAAAAAGACTGTTAAATCATCCATGTAGATTTTTATGTATTTATTAACCAGACCTTCGAATGCAATGTCCATGGCCTTTTGAAATGTGGCCCCTGTGTTAATTAGGCTGAAAGGTATTCTTCGTTATCCAAATGTCCCCCACTTGGTGGTGAACACCGTTTTAATCCTATCTTCGAATTTAACCATGACTTGGTTATACTCAGAGTACCCATCTAGAAAGGACATCATTTGTGAACCATTTACAATTTGCAACACCTAATCCAGTGAAGGAAGAGGGTGATTATCCTTCTTGGAGGCTTTGTTCAAGTTGCGGAAATCCACACACAGGCAAATCTTGCCATTCTTTTTGCATATGGGGACAAGGTTGGTAACCCATGTAGTATGCTGGATAGGAAAGATGATCCAGGATGACAGTAATTTCTGAACCTCCTAGTGGATCAGGGGTTTGATCAAAGGGTTTACCATCCTCTTTTTTTTCTAGAAAGGTTTGGCATCTGGTTTTAGGGGGATGGTATGCGTCATGATAGATGTATCATAAGTTTTGAGATCTTCATACCCCCCAGGTGATAACATCAATATATTATCAAAGAACCATGAGAATCTTCTCCTTCTCCTCTAGGGAGCAGGAGGTACCAATGTGGACAAAATTTTCTTCATCGGCTTTACCGATGTTAACCTTTTATTTTCCTCCTTAAGAGGAGGATGATATCTTGTGTCGGCCCAGGGGGTTCGAATCAAAGATTCATTCTATAGTGACCATTCCCTTAGGAGTGGTGTTTTTAGGTAGGTCAATGATCCCATCATCTTCTTCCCCTTGCCTGGTATTGTCATGATCAGTTTCTTCCATTATCTGATCTTCAAAGATGCTAATATTTCCCATGAAGGGCAAAATGTGTTGGTCATCTTTAAAAACCTGAAAGTGTGTTATATTGTTCAGGATGGATGGGGTGGGGACCATTTCAACAGAGAATGTCTGGATCTAGGAACCAGCCATCAGCTTGGGGGTACTGGCAGACACAGGGAGGTCATCCAAAACATAATCATATTTTCGAGGGATAAGTTCAATGCCAAAAACATCAAAATCCTTGATTAAGCTCCATGCTCAGTTGAAGTATGTGGCTAGCCTTTTATCATGACATGTGTATTGGGTCTAGATCTATCATATGATTAGCTCTGAATCACCCATTTCCTAGAGGTGAGTGATCTCTTTTCTCAAAGTGAACAGGAGTCTGAGGACTAAAACCTCATACCCAGTGACATTGTTGGTGCAGTAAAAATACAATCTGTAGGATGCAAGGAAGGATTTCCCTCATAGGTTGATTAATTCCACTCCATCCCCACAACCTTGTTTGGACCAGGACCCATCAAAATTTAGGATCCACAGATCGTTGTTAGTTTTATGGGGCTGAGGAAGTGAAGTGGCCTTTGGATTGGGTTCGGGGTTGAGAGGTTTGTCAGGTAATTCCTCTGGCTTGGATGGTGTGTAGGTAATAATTTCCTCTAGAGAATCCTCTGGTTTGGGTTCCTTGATGAGCGACACTTCAAGTGTGCTAATGGGTGGATTTCTTGGTCTAGGGAACCGTCTTTACGCTCCTTCTCTTGGAGATTGGTGATGTAATGGGTAGCAATGACAATAAAGGGCTCACAGTCCAGTTCAAAGTGTTTTTGATAATGTACCTGACACCAAGTTCTAGACAAGAGGGTGGATAGAGTCACCTTGATACCTTGTAAGTCTACCACACATTTCAGTTTTGTGTCTAGATCTTGAATCCTCTGAGTGATTATAGAATCCTCCCCAGGGAAGGTACCACCGGGGATGAAGTCAAAGGTCAATATTTCCCACGGTCGATATACCCCGAGTGAGGACTTAGAGAAAAAGATTTCATTTACCTTCTCGACTTTGGTAAGGGCTTGTTTCATTCTAGGCTCACTTTTTACCCAGATCTGATTTTATTTCCCTTTCCAAGGGAGCCACAGTTGGGGGAATTTTGTCAAGAAATACCCGTTGAGGGATTTTACAAATTTTGACTCAATAATATCTCGTAGGTTTTGGGGATGTCAACCACTTAGATGTCAATAATGCTGGATACTTGGGGATCCTGGATGAGCTAAATCTGGACATTTTTTAGCTCACCAACCATCTTCACAGCAGTTTTTTCCAATTGGACTACTGTGGCTTTGGAAGGTGTGGGAGTGAGTCTGAGCTTCTGGCAGATGAACAAGGGTATAACATTATCCAAAGCACCGAAATCCATAAGGAAATTATATAGGTTTTTCCCTTGGATGTTAAGGCCTAGCAGGAAGGGAGGATATTCTATATTTCCCCGAAGACTGCCGAGTTGGCATCGTCAACAGTGATAGTATTTGGCGGGTGACTAACAACTTTTGGGTTCCCTAAGAGCTGTAGGAGGGACTTCTTTTTATCTGGAAAATTAAGTAAAATCTCCATCAAGGTCATGGAGGTAGTGTTGTTTTCCAATGCCTTGGTGATATCAAACCGCCCCTTTGGGAAAAGTTGGCTCCCTGTGGCTGGATCCCTGGCATGGTTAGTGTAAAGTCCTTTCGGTGGGAGGGAATGATCATTTTTGTTAGATTCCTACGGGGTGGTGCTCTTGGGAGGGACTGAAATGTAAGATGGCCCTTTGTGAGATTGAATTTGAGTGTTATATGGAGTTTATGGGTTGGTGAAGGCTTTAGCCTCAAAGGCCAGAATAGATTCGTCAAAGAACCCCTATAAATCAGGTTCTCGTCCTCTTCATCTGTCCTGAAGAAGACAACCTCACACATAAAATGAGTGTGAGGGGGCTCTGTTGGGGAGGATTCTGGGGGAGTTGGATCAACAGGTTGTTGTTTTTCTGACTGGGTGATCTGGATGATCTTCTCCAACATGGAATAGTTCACCTCAGAATGGGAGCCAATATCATGCAATCTACACCACTTGGTCAAGGGGTGGAATGCTACGAGTTGCACAGAATGACTAGGTCCAAAACCACCTTGAGTGGTAGTTTGATTTAGAGGAGGACCTCTGGTATTCTCATTATTTCTCCATTGTTGTTGGCTGGGCCAAGGCCCATTGTTGTAGCTTCGACCTCCAGAATTGGCATTTTATTGACCTGAGAAAAAATTCCCTCTCTGGGAATTGGAGTTATGGGGCATGGAAGGCCTCACCTTCATTTGTCCCATGTTCATTGTTAAGGAGGACACCAATCATCGGAGGGATTCAACCTCGGAGGATAGTTGGGTAGTGGTGTCACAGTGTGATGGCTGAGGTGGAACCACCTAGGAAAGTGACAACAGCTCTCAGAGTTGAGGACGATAATCTTCCAGCCGTGGATGACTTGAAGAAAGGTACTCTAGTGGATTGTGTAAAAGATTGCTGCATCTGCTACAGCTGATTCCAGGGAGTGTATTCCTGACTCAGGGTTTCCTGGACTTGAGATGGGTAAATGTACTAGGCATGTTAGTCTATCGGTAGTGGGCCCATGGCCATTCTTGGGGAAACCATCATCAAATTGGGATTGTATCCTCTGGCATAAGGAGTTCCACCAGGTAACCCATTGAAGGTACACTTTGTCCAATCCCATTAGGGGCCTTTCTCAAGCCATAGGACAACTCCAGGGCTAAGTTGTAAACTTTCGCCAGGGTATCTCGGTCGTTAGTGGCAGTAGTTCTTCAAAGGAGAGTAGCGACAAAGGGGTCCATAGTGTTCAGGTATGTCTTGATAGTCACAATGATGGATGGGATAAAAGGGCCCGTGCACTGTTTCAAAGCCTGTTGGAACCGATGATTGAAGGTAGAAAGAGTCTCATTTGGATTTTTTCTGATGGAAATGAATTGGTTGTGGGACCAAGGTGGCTCCATGTGAATGTAGAAGGCTACCAGAAAGGCATCTTTCATATCCTGCCAACTATTGATGGAGTTGGCAGGCAAGTTCAAATACCAGTTTAGCTCATTCTTTCCTAGGGACAGCTGAAACATCCAGGTTACAATGTCTTGATGTGGTATCTGGTGTTTATTCATGGAATCTTTGTAGGCTTGAAGGTGTTCTTTTGCAGTTTGAGTACCTAGATGCTTGTATTTGGGGTAGATCTTCTCTAGGTCCAGAGGAAGATTGTTAGTAGCGCCAGGGAACTACCCCATTAGGGAATTGGTATTGTTGAAGTAGGTAGTCATCAGGACTATTTGGTTTTGGTTTGGGTGGACGTGACTCCCTGAGATTATCTAAGGGATCTGGGTATTCTGGTGTGTGGTATATCCATAGATAAAATTCAATGGCTATCTTGTTTGGTGGGTCCTTTTTCTTTGGACAAGAGGTTCGAGTTCTACAAACTCTCTGAGATTAGGGGTCGATTGGAGGACTCTTTCAAAGCGTAGGGATGAAAAATGACCCTATCCCATGGAAATCCTAGTTCCTAAAACTACTGCTTAGGGAGCCCTCAGGAGGTGTGAAATTGAAATCTTCTAGGGGTGATGAGGTCATGTCCTCCTTCTAGCACTAGTTTCTATTGACGAGACTTTGTGACCAGCTCCACCAATAGAGGATAAGTTTTCACCAGGTATCAGAGTACTGACCAACTCTGCTAGTAGAGGTTTTCCACAAAATGAATTCTCATAGCCTCTAAGTACTTGGTAGTTAGTGTTTAATGCTGAATGTGACCTCTCAATCCAACAAGAAACCCAACATAGTCCTTATTCAATCAATGAATTCGCAAAGACAAACATTGAATTGTTTGCTCTACGAAGTGATTGAGATGACCTGTTGCCTCCTAATTAGGAGTGATTGCTGCAATTTACCCTCAAAATGAGAGCCAACAACCTGACCTTCTCTAATATGGAGGATTTTAAAGTGCAAGTGTGTGAAGAATAGCCATCGATTGTGAGAAAATATGCATCTATGTGAGCAAAAGTGCTGCTATTCTGTGAATTGAGACATGATTAAGATATAAAAGAAATGCTTTTAAGCTAGAATTGAACTTGCAAATGAATCTAGAAAGCTTTGAAATTACAAGATTGAATTGTTAGCCTTATAAGTAGAGCATAAGTGAAAGCTAAACAATGTTCAATTCCAAAATGAAATTATAATAATTATGCAAAAGATAAGCTAAAAGCATGAAATTGAAACTAAAATTGACTATAGTTATGATTCTCAAAAACCAAGGATCTCTCAATGAAGAAAAGAGGTCTCTTTTATAGAAAACTGAAGAGAGAGAACGAAGAGCTTCTTGAAAAGAAACGGTTGTCTCTTCATTCTCCATTTGAGACAAATATGCAA
>MU226895.1:2343616-2377031 GCA_018584345.1 Thuja plicata
TTTAGGATTAAATCAATTAATCATAGGGGTTTTAGCTAATAATCATTTGAGATTTAGGAATTTAATTGTAATGTCAGATTTATGCAAATTTGGGTTTTCTGCATTTGAAACTCAGTCGATTAAAGTCAATTAGGAGAAGAATTTGCCTAATATAATAGGACTTCGAAGATGAGAAAACGCACCAAAATTGATTAGGTTGTCAGGTGCCAATTTTGGGGTGTTACAGTTAGGTCTCGATGGTGCGGGGGAGCTAAGTTGAGCAGGTGACTGTTGTTTGAGGGGATAGCTAGTTTTTACTCATCACTTCTTGGGATTTCAAAAGGGGGTGATATTTCCTCAAGCATCTTAGATTTATCAAAGAAAACACAAAAGCTAGATCAGAGTTAGAGTATACTTCTACTTATAGTTATGTAATACATATTCAAACATCAACAATGCTCCAATGCAGGAAAACAACGCTAAATATCAGATAAATGAGGAATCAATGATTCATATGCATTCTATAGAAAGGGAGATAAGATCATTTAACTAAATGAAAAACACCAGAGTGAAGGACATAAGAAGACATACAACACAAAACATGTTCATTAACTTAAGAGATCAGAACAACAAATAACATAGGGCCACAAGCTATTTGTCCTTCTTTCATTAACTTGAAATGATTCTAGCATCACTAATGAGTACATTCATGGTTACAAGGGAGCATTAAGATACTAAGAATAGACTGAAAGTAAACTTATAACTATAATGAACCTGTAAATTCTATTTTATATTATCACTGGACAAAAAAATCCTCTATTTTTCCCACCCTTGTTAAGGCATCAGTCTTATTATTTATACATAGACTTGACCTAATCTACTTGTACACTTGATAAATAAAATACAATATCTATGGCTGGTACTACCTGTACAACTTACAATCATCTCAGGATGTATAGAGTTCTAAAAAGATGAAAGAAGAAGAAAGGGGAGAAATCTAGAAGAATTGGCCTAGAGAAGAGAGCCATGGTACTGATAGAGGAAACTTTCTTATCTTGGTAACTTAGACCAAACGCATCATTAATGTTGATTGTGGCTGCCTGTCTTTGATATGCACCCTGTAGTAAATGTGGGAATGACGCCTTGCGGGAATAAGAAGATGTCTGTCAGAACCATCCCATTTTCTTGATCTATCATTGTCTAGATCACCTGCACTTAGACCATTATTGATTGTTCACAGTGATTGGTCAGCCTTGGGGAACCTTGACATAGATTACTACAAAAGAATACAAAACTAGGACCTAGAATTCTAGAGTCTGGGAGCTTATGCTCAAAGAATAAAATATCTTCAAAAAATTTCCCTAATGGTGGAAATATTCGGAGACCGGAAGACTTCACTATTCCTTATATTTTTGGAATGCCTCCAAAATCTGGAGAATCTCTTCCTCGTCCATCTCTTTAATTCATTCACGGTGGTCATTAGCAGCCTCCAACTGGTCTCCTACATCTCTGGTACCTTCCTTAAACTCTGCACCCACCTTCACAATATCATACACCTGGAGCATCATACGAGTGAGATGTGTCATCTTTGCTCCATCAAAATCTCTAAAGGACTGAAACTCCTCCTCCATTATTTCATCAAATTTACTCAAAACAAAATCCATCGAAGCACATGTCTTGGTGCTAAAGGGATCGACCACCGAAACCCTTTTGATGAATGTCAGATATAAATTTAATGAGTTTTTGATTACCGAGACTTTATCCTTAAGGGACGCTACCAGTTGCTTGCTTGTCTAAATTTTAAGACCAAGTCTGGAGTGTTAGACCCAGAGAATCCTAAAATGCTCATCTCCCAAAATACCCATCTACGTGATGGCTTCTTCTCCAAAATTCATAATTTCTTCCAACTCACTCTTCCATTCTTCATACTTCTCTGTTTCTCCCTCCCACTGAGAAATGACACTGTTTACCTATCCCATGATGTTACTGGCCTAGTTTAGATCCAGGACTGTCGCTATTAGGAAATTCCTTACGGCTCCCACCTGGTTAGTTACCCATTCATCCACATCCTGCACTTTCTTATTCATTGTCCTTAGTGCATCAATATCACCCTGTGGGAGTGGTGTTTTGGATGTAGAGGCCTCCAGAGTAAACACAGCCAATGGCTGTGTTAGCTCTACAAAAGGCCCAAGGAGATTAGCATTTTTTTCTTTTTACCCCTTCAGCTTTTGCACTTCTTTTTCATACCGGTCTTGAATTACCTGGCTTGCTTCACTTAACAGGTCCAATTCCCCCTATTTATCTCTTCTCCCTAGAGTGACTTTTGTGATGGTGTAATCTGCAGCTCCTACTACTGCCTCTTCTTTATCTGGGGGAGGTGTCGCTACTACTGCAATGATATTTCCTCTTGGGCCAGTTCAAATGGTATGGAGGGTCCAGGCCTTCTTAGGCTTGTGGGCATCTTGATTCTGAGCCATAATCTCAGTTAGAGAGAGAGGGACTCACATTTCCACTGGGGCCTTTCTCTTCCTTGATTCCACCAGACATTGTGGCGGTGCAAGAAGTTTTATTGCTAGGACTTGGATACTTGGGTCCTCTTTGGTGGCTTGCTGTGTTTCCCTGGCATCTGTGGTCACTATGGACTCTTTTTCTTTATTACCAGGATTTCCTACTTCCACCTCAGTAGTATTTACATTTGTAGTTTCAGGGTTCCCGCCTTCCCCAACACTTATGGTGTCCGTATCAATATTTTCATAGTTTTACCCCACATCCTACTATTGCTGAGCTCCTTTGGCATTCTCTGCCATGACATTCTCCTCCAGGGGCCTATTTTTTTGACGGAGTGAAGGTGTCTGACCTGGGTCTTACTGCTGCACTACAGGGACCACCTTGCTGAATGTTGTATCCTTGGGCAAAGGGTTACCTAGGGTGTCTAGAGGCGTTTTAAGCATGACGACTGAGGCTATGATTGTTTCCAAAAGTCTAGTTTCCCCAGTCGTAGTCAATTTATTGACTTGTACCTACCTCTCTCCTATCTCAGTCCCTGGGACCGGTGTCTCTTCCACATCTAGTGTGTTTTCCTATTCCTATTCCCAGGTTTCTTTTTCTAGGATAAATTATTTTTCTTTTCTTTCCCCTTCCTTGGGGATAATCTCTACTTCCTATGTGGCGATCTCTTCAATCGCCCTCCCCACATCTACCTGCAAATTTACAAGGTCATGAGTTTGAAAGATATCATCAAAATTATCGTGGGGAGGGGAGGCCTCTGGAGGAATTTCTGGTTTGGGGGAGGAAGGGATGAGCTCCACAAGAGTACCACCTGATAGTCTGGGGTTTGTAGCTATACTTGGTGGAGGATTGTCTATTCTTTGTTTCCTTCTCCTTTTTTGCAATGGGGCCCCAACATCTAGAATAGCCGCACCCCCATCCTCTGTCTCCACTGCTTGGCTCATGAGTGCTGTGAGTGAAGGGGAGCCTGATGGAAGGGAAGATCCAACTAGAGTGACCCTGGGACCAAGGGAAAGTTTGGTGCTGATTATTTTTCCCAGCCATCGAGATGACTCCAGCTGGGTACTAAGTTTTTGCATCAAAAGGACTGGAGCCAAGAATGGAACTTGGGCTAGGGTGCTATCTTTTGTTTTCCTTCAATCTCAGCCCTACCTTGACATTCCAGAGCCAGAAGTGGGCTCCCACAAAAATGAACCATCTCAGCGGGTACTCTTTTTACATACCCGTTAAAAATGCACGTGACTACGCTTCACTATATCCTTAGTGATATTCTCTATCGTCAAAATTTTTGGGGTGTCCCAATCCATCGGAGGGAGAGTCATCTTATCATTCCCTTTAGATTTGTATTCTGGGTCCTCCATGGGCTTGCTATTTGAGAAATCCTTTGGAAAGGTCCGGAGACCAATCCGCTTCATTATACCTTTTGTCATTCTCACATAATGCTGACTTTGAACTTCAAATTCATCTTGTAAATCCACCCAAAAATCCTCCATATGAGGCTCATGGGGTGTTGATGCCTGAGGTAATGCTTGATTTATATTTCTTAGCGGATCAGACTTTCTTCTAGCTAGGTAAAACTCTTCTAGCCGTAAACTTTTTAATTCATTGTCGGCCTCTTTGGCTACTGCAAGGCTGCAAGTGTAATTCCTACAAGTGATCAGGAAAGGGATGGTGATAATTTTCTTGAGGCCATAATAAATATGGACCTCCAAGGTTTGTCTGTAGTATTCCAATAAAATAATCTTATCTCCATAGTATTTGGGCAATAGGCAGGGCTTGTCGGAGAATCCGTCACCCAAATGTATGAATGTTGTTGGAATTGAATGAAATAATTGCGATAGGAACTAACCAAGGTCATGGCCTCCTTTGACAACTATTGATTGGTATCTCAAGTGGGTGTTAAACTGTAGTGGTAAATGAAGGTATTGTTTACCCAGAAGAAATTGGGGAAGTTGGATTTCCATTAAATATGGGGGAAATCTTCCCAAGGAGCACTCTTGCTGGGCCCTGTCCCAAGGATGCCCACTGTAAGAAAAATTTGGATTCTGGGTTTCTGTTGTGTCAGTGCCCATAGAACATAAGAATTCATATGGAACTTAGATGTCTCATTCACTTTGTTTAGTTGGTAGTCCACATGATTGGGAATAATGGTTGCCTAATCAAAATTTTGCCCGGTAGTGATGATGCTGTATAGAAAGTAGTACATCTAGGCTGAAAAGTATCGGGCATGTGGTTCCCCAAAGAAACAACATAGGAAGATGATCCCTTATTGTATGCATTCTTTGAAGTCTGTGCAGGGGGTCTCCAACTTTATTTTCTTGTAATCCTTCTTCGAAGTCTTCATCCAGTGGGTGTTAAGGTGCTTTCAGGCAGCTTGTTGAAAATTTTTGAACTCTTGCAGCGACGCAGCCTAGGAGATAATGATAGAATTGAAAATTTGGGGGATCACCAGTCTAAAAGAAAAAGCGGTCGCATCAATGGACACTATGGGCATTGGGTAGCCCGAATGAATGGAAGCAACAAGCATAGCAACCCGGATGGTTGTGTTGTAATGTTCCGCCAAGGTGAGAATCAGATTTGGGGCCTGCATAGAGTAGGGGAAGCAGACACATTTTATTATGCCAGAGGCGGCCATGTTCTTTGTCATATTGTCTCTGGTGGTGCACTAATTGAACATTGTCCTTATAAGGCCTTGCAATTCGGCCTACGCTCGGACCTCTGTGTCAATGATTTGTTGTAATTTGTAATCCACCTTCAATCCCATGATGACACCGTCCTTCAGATATTTTGATGTGAGTTGGAGCTTTTCCAATGCTTTCTCAGCCCTTGTCTTAGTGGTCGCCCTTGTTGAAGTGGACACGAGTTCCAGACTTCTGGGAGGGGAAGATACTATAGACATGTTGCTTGATGATTTATTCATAGCCTGCAAGAATAGAAAACTATTAATACAAATAATCAAATATAATAAACCCGGCTTCCAGATATTTCATCACCATTTCACACCTGTCCTTGAGAAGATGTTAGTTTATATCAAATTCTGGAAATGCAACAAACAAAATAAATTACTTCGAATTTGATCAATACCTGGGGATCCTAGGGATTCTAGTTCATGCGGAAAATGAGATGAAGGCTTTCAGATTATGTGGAACCCAGAGTCCGGAGAAACTAATCGTTATTGAAATGACCGGGCAATTCACCATATTGGGCTGACGTGGGTTGACACGTGGTCATGCAATGAATGGACTAGTGGCATTTATTATGAAAATTGTCTTTACATGAATGGAGTGAATTCCACTAGTGATATTTTTAAATGCTCGTGTATGGGGAATTAATCCTTCCATTAATGTTGAATCAATGGAGGAGAGAGAAAGTCCACAACTTGAACAGGTGAGGTGATAAGTTTGAGTCCAACAAAAACTAGGTGGGCGAGCTTGAATTTTATCAAACTATGGAGAGGGCACAATGAGCTCATCATGGGATGGGTAGGACTCAAAGGAATGTACAAACCATGTACATGAATTTATAGACAACTACACATAAACTACATGCTATGAATACTATCAATAGGAGGCCAAAGAACAATATTTACACAGGCTACCCATAGGTGCAAACAAATTTACAACTAACCTACAAACCACTACCTACAAACTTACAAAGGCTTACAAAAATATAAAATTATTTTACACTATCCACAAATTCACAAAGGGTGGACAACCCTCTTGTAGATCCATCCCACAATTAGGAGGCAACGACGAAGACCAAGACACAAAGAGAACAAAGCCCCAAACTGAAAGGAAGAAAGCACAAACCAAAAAAAAGGAAAGAGAAGGGCCAAAAGGACCTACCAAAAAACTAGAGACACGAAAGGAATGGTAGGGGAGGTGCTTTGTAAATGAAAAACTCCTCAAAACCCACAAACGCACTGAGAACCCTTTAGGATATCTTGAAACATGCACAAGTCTGAACTCTAAATCAACTATTAATCACTCGAAGAAAATTACACTTAGCTTGTTGTTAAGTCACACAATTCGCTCTTAATTCGCTCTAAGGGTAAATTTTTTGTTGTAAGTGTAACAAGGATAGGCAAATCTTAGTTTATATCCCTTGTATTAAAACACACCATTCCCTTTTGCAAATCCTGAGAAAAAGGAAAACCTCTAGACTCCGGGCCTAGGGATCCCGCGTGACCACACCCTCCAACTAAAGAGGAAGTAACGACACTATATAGTCAAAAAATGGAAGCACTTCCATTGTACACTAGTTTATCCTTCCAAGTAAGTATTTTTGGGTCATGTCAAGCGCCTTGAATGGGTCTCCGACTTGGATCTAGATTTTTCCCCTCTTCTACCCCATTTCCCACTTTTTAAGCCTATTTTTGACATCCAAAACTGAAAAACTATGATTTTTGACCTCAGGGTCAAAATCAACCTTTCTGGGTCAAGATCGACCTCACCCTTGACCTAGGTCAAGGTTGGCCTCACCCTTGACCTAGGTCAAGGTTGACCTTGACCTAGGTCACAATCGACCTTTTTCTAAATTTTGGTCCAAATCCTAGATTTCTAGGATTTTTGGATCTCGGGCTGCGGAAAATTTAATTTCCTGCTTTCGGGTTAGCTGTTTTGGGATCCAAAATGATGACTCTTAAATTATATTTAATATAGGTCCACTTCTAAGGGTATAGGTCTAATGGAAATTTAATTCTACTATGTCAGCCTCCCTAGAAGATTGTGCCCTAGATTTGTATAAAAGAAGGCCTTCTCCTCTCATTTTCTCTAACCATCATCAAGCAAGAACCATCAGCTAAGTGAAATCTAAGAAGAAAGATTTGAAGCAAGCATCTACTCTCAAGCATTCAATCATTCAAGTCTCCATTTTCATCAAGGAGATCCATTGGTGGCCATTGAAGGATTCAAGCTCCATGGAGCCCTATTGTTGAATATTTCTTCATCCACATTCCTCCAAGCCTCTTCCTATTCCAAGATCCATTCAAGATTGGTTTTGAAGATCTACATGAAATTGATTGAAGAAATCCTACATTATACATACTACATTCTACATCCATTTGGCGCATCGATACTTGTGGATTCAAGGATTACAATCCTCCACAAGGACTTTTACATGAGCAAGGTGAATTGTTTCATTTACTTTGTTTACTTCTACAGTTTAAATTATATATTTGAGTTTAATTCCAAAACTAGGGTTTGACCATGGAAAACCCCTTCCCCCAACAAACAAATCTCTTTTTCTTGCAGATACAGGTTCGGAACAACGAATTAAAGTGCAGATTTGGATACCCTTTTCGGCAAACTTGAATAGGATCTGCGAACAAAATTTTTGTTAGAGCTATGCAGGTCAAGGTCGACATTTTGTGGTCAAGGGTGACATTTTTGGGTCAATTTTGAGATTTTTGGGTCAAGGGTGACATTTTGGGGTCAAGGTCAAGATTTTGGGGTCAACAGTGACATTTTGGGGTCAAGGGCAAGATTTTGTCGAATCAAAAAATGATTTCTAGGTTTTGTTTGTCTATGTGTTTCTATTCTAGATCAGGCTTTGGATTTTCTAGAAATAGAGTATAGACCCCCCAAAAGAACATTCTTCAGATCTGCAATATCTTAAGGTTAGTACTTTTCTCCTATTCATTTCAATCTTTCTAAATCTATCTCATTTCCAAATGATTGATTCATTTGTGCATTGATCCTTCTCTTGGGGTTAATCAATTTGGATCATTCATTTGTTCATCTTGGGATGGAAGAGGAATATCTTATCTTTCCCCCACTTATTTCAAATGTTACATTCCTTATGTTACATTTTGGTGAACCTGCGATAGACACCACTTTCTTTTTGGTGTTAAATTTGCATCTTATGTTAGATCTTACATGCATTTAAAAGTAGATTTATTTTATGCTCTTGCATTTATATATCAAAAATTAAAAATCACAAATTGCTTTAAAAATAATAAAAAAATTACATTTCTCATGCTTATAGATTTCATTTGAATGCATTGGGATATATTTAGATCTATTTTCTATGCATTTCTTTATTCATTATCATGTTGCACAAGTTGTTTCAGGTGTTCTCCAAACATCCTTCTATAAATTTTGGGATTAAACAACATCCTCCTCTTACCTTACCATTGCATGGTGTTGCACCTAGAAAGACTTTATTTAGTACATGTGATGTTGCTTTGTCCTCTCTTGTATTACCTTGTAAGGATATATTAGAGCAAGAATATGACTTTAATCTTGCTCTCCATCATATTTTGTTTATGGAGATGAGTTGAAGATTGATGTTAATTATTCTCCTAATATATGTCTTTCCTATGAGCCTACTTTATAATATAATCCTCCTATTTGGGATGAACCTTTGGATTTGGATTTTGATTACTCTCTTCCTCATGAATCCATTGTGGATGATTCTCCTATTTGGGATAAACCCTTGAATAAGGACATTGATTTATCCCCTCCTTGTGAAGATACCTTGATACAAGAGGGTGATTTATTAATAGATTCAACATATTCATACATGATGGCGACTCTTTCTCTAAAACATACTCCTCTTGTGAAGACATTTTAGAGCAAGAAGGAGACATTATAGATGCTTTACCTCCATTTGGGATTCCTTCTAGTGATGAGGCATTAGTGGAGAATGATATGAATTCCCTTAATGCTCTACCTCTTAGTGATGATTTTATGGAGAATCAAGATCCTACCTCATCTCCTTCTAGGATGTCCTCTTTGCTTCCTTCTTATGAATCTATTTGTAGTGTTGAGATAACTAACATGGTTTATCCAAAACCCTTGTTGACTATTAAAGGTTGTCCTCGCATTGCTATCAAATCTAAACCTATGGAATCTTTAGAATATTTAAATGATCAAGATTTGATAGCTCACACCTATCATACAAGGAATAACCCTCAACCTAATCTGGTGATTCCTACTTCTTTACCACCTTCTCAACCCATTCTTCCTCCTCCACCCCGTCTTCCTAGCATGGAGTATGATTTGATAAACCAATTGTGCAATACCCCTGCCAAGATTTCTTTATGGGAGCTTCTTCAAACTTCACCTACCTACCATGAAGTCTTGAAAAAAGATCTATAAAATCTTCCCACTCCACCTCCTAATCAAGAGAACATCAATGCCTTCTTACAATGCATGCATGTTACCCCGGATCTTCCTAACATTATATTTAATCAAAAGGATTTACCTTCTAAAGAAGTTAAGAATCAATATGATGCCCTTATGGTTGTTGTTACTATCAATAAGAGTATCATTCATAGGACCTTGATTGATAATGGATCTGGGCTTAATATTTGTATCATGGAAATGCTCAAATCAATTAAAGTTGAGCTTTGCACTATTCAACCTTATAATAATCCTATACGTGGCCTTGATAACATTGATAAGAACACTTTGGGCATCATTAACTTACCTATCAAAGTAGGTCCGATCATCCTAAATACTCCTTTTCATGTTATTCTTGGACCTCTTAATTATAACCTCCTTTTGGGTAGACATTGGTTGCATGAGATGCATGCTATTCCTTCCACCCTTCACCGTAAAGTCAAGTTTATTCACAACAACATGGTGTATGCACTTGATGCAGATGATACGCCAAATCCTTGTTTTAATATTCAAACCCACAATAATCCTATTCCTAATAGTAATCCTTCTTCCTCTAATGCTCTTCCTGGATATGATTGGGGAACCTTAGATTTTAACCCTACCTTTATTGGAGAATATAAGGTTTCTAATCTTGATTTTATGAAGCAACAAAGAGAGTTTGAACAACGAGTTTTTTCTTCTACTTCTCATTACCTTTGTAATAACTTTGTCCCTTCTTCTGCCCACTATGAATCTGTGAAACCTACTAGTAATGACATAGTGACTTCTGAAGTTGCATTGACTCCTTCTGATATGGCTTCTTGTTATGGTCCTGGTTATCATTTACTAGTTAAACAAGGATTCCATGGTCAAGGATGTGGTAAGAATAAACAAGCAATTCAAATGCCCTTACAGAATGGGGGGCATGAGCATTCTTATGGATTGGTACTTAACCCTCAATGAAAAATCATTAAAAACATCTCAAATAACACTTCAAAACATGATGATCCTATGAAGGACTTCGACCAAGAATTTCTTTTGCCTAAACTCCTTCATGCTAATATGATTACTAGACCTAAACACAAAAAGAAATGTAGTCCACACTTGAAGACTCTTCCTTTTTTTTGTATCATAGATTTCATGATCACTCTACTAATGAATGTCAAGCTTTACATTATAAGATTAGGAAGCTCATTGATAGTAAAATTATTTATATATCATCTGGCAATGAGTTGTATTTCAATCCCATTTTCTCTGAATAATAATTATTTTCCTATTATGGAACTCCAAATTATGTAAACAATGTTAGCCTAATCTTTGGGGGCTCGTTGTCTTTCATAGTATTGTGAGTGATATAATAGGTCCCCTTTCATCCTTGTTCCCATGCTTGGGGGGCAAGGATGACATCTCCTTCTTTTCTATCTTTTCAGGATTCACTTTCCCCTTGCTTAAGCAATATCTATCTATTATGTGATATCCAATCATACAAGAAAATTTTGGTTTGCATTGAGGATCTATGTCCTTGATCATAACCTATTTATTTGTTTTACATTGGGTTTCCATGGTTGATAAATCTCTCACCTTGGAAATTGAATCTTGTGTTATCCCTCACATGGGTTACTTTTTTACTTCTTGCATGATATCTCTTTGCATTTGTCCCTTCCATGGCCTCAAAGGAACTGTGACCTTCTTGGCTTGGATTGGGTGTTGTCTATGGATATTGTCTTGATGTTGAAGAAGGCTTTATCCTTGTTATTTTATTTCCTTAACATGTCAAAATAGTATGTTTTTTTGCCATCTTAAGGAGGGGGGCATATATATGGCCTCCCTCATTTTATATTATGCAATTTTGTTCTAACATTTTGTTTTGCAGCATGCTAAATCCTCTGAAGGTAAGGGTGATTTCACAATAGTGTGTCCCACTTTTTGGGATGAAGTATTTCAGACTTTCAAAAAAAAATTCTTTTTTGATGGCTTCGCGCGAAGTACCCTCTTTGCACGAAGTGGTTAATAGGCTTTGCGCGAACTATATAAAATGGGGGGTTCACTCGAACTAGACCCAATTCAAGTGAACCCTGTGAATCAAAAAAAAAAAAGCAATTTAGGGAAAATTCTCCTTGGTGGGTTCACTCGGACCCCCTCAAAGCCCTTCGCGCAAAGGGCCCTAAAATGAGAATTTCTATTGAGAAAACAAAAACCTCCTAAAAATTGTCTTTTCAAGGCTTGGGACAAGGACCAGATCAAATGTTTTTCTAAAACAAATGATTCCAAATGATGCGATTTGAAACAAGCTTTCTAATGAATATAATTTTAATACATATTGAGTTCATTATCACTTTCAAATATTACTTTAACTAAACATAGGTTGTTTGGCGATTCAACAACCTGTCTCTTCAAGGCTTTGGGAAAATAGTAGATTACAAAATTTTTTTTATGAAAAATATGTAGGAAAAGCGTATTTTTGTTACCTTTCTATATTAAAAAAAAATTTGAATTTCGATATATACATTTCAAGTTACAGTGATCAAAGTGACCTTATTTCTAAATTATAGTTACTGTCACTTTAAAACTTAATAAACTATGAAATATTGACCCAAAATGGATGAAACCAATTACATCCTCTAGATATTGAAGTTAAAAATATAATTTTGAAATAATTACATCATTATCATATTTTTAAAAAAAGTTATGCTGATCAAAGTGAAAGTCACTTATTAAAATCATAGTTTTTTCACACAAACCACTTTTCGAAGGAGAAGGAAAAATAAATTTTAATGAATTTTGATTTTTTTTTGAAAATTATATTTAGAAACAAGAAATAAAATTCTAAAAGACCCTAGTTTATATCATCTTCAAATTCCTTATATTTTTGCGGAAATAGGTGTTCGAATATGAATTTTTTTCTCAAAATGTTGATGTCTGTGTCAAAGTTGGCCAAAACGTGGGACACACTATTGTGGGATCACCCGTAACGTACATAATTTGCTAAATCTTGAAGAGATACACATTCAATTACAATTCAATATGCTAAATCCTTGGAAGGTAACACACATAAGTTGCTAAATCCTGAAGAGATACGCATTTTACAAATGTATTCCATGGTGATATAAGGATATGGATCCATGGGTACTTTATAAAAGCCATTAGAAGATGCACTACATACATGCACAAACCTACCATAAGGTGCACAACTTTATGGGGTGACTATCAAGTGCTTTCTTGGTGGGCCATCCTATCCTTTTTGTTGTTCACAGTGAGATACACACATCTTACTGGGCGAGCTAACCACTCCCCTCTCTCCTTTTCTCTTTGATCGATGATGTCTCTCTTATCATGATCTTAGGGTTGATAAAGACTTAAGTTCTTGGGGGCTTGAGGGTTACTTTATCCCTTTTTATTTCAATAAGATTATCTTTTCTTTACAATCTCCTTTACCAAGAGTTTGCATCGAGTCCATACTCTTGATAAAGTGGGGGCTAAATGTATAGTCAGAAAATGCAAGCACTTCCATTGTAGACTAGTTTATCCTTCCAAGTAAGTGGTTTGGGGTCATGTCAAGCATCTTGAATGGGTCTCTGACTTGGATCTGGCTTTTTCCCCTATTCTGCCCCATTTCCCACTTTTTTAGCCTGTTTCTGACATCCAAAATTGAAAACTGTGATTTTTGACCTCAAGGTCAAAATCGACCTTTCTGGGTCAAGGTTGACCTCACCCTTGACCTAGGTTAAGGTCAACCTCAACCTTGACCTAGGTCAAAATTTCCCTTTTTCTAAATTTTTGAATCCACCACAAGGACTTTTACATGAGCAAGGTGAATTGTTTCATTTACTTTGTTTACTTTTGCAATTTCAGTTATATATTTGAGGTTAATTCCAAAACTGGGGTTTGACCAAGGAAAACCCCTCCCCACCAAAAAAAAATCTCTTTTTCTTGCAGATATAGGTTCGGGACAGTGAATTAAAGTGTAGATTTGAATGCCCTTTTTGACAAACTTTCAGGAACCACGAACAGATTTTCTGTTGGAGGTGTGCAGGTCAAGGTTGACATTTTGGGGTCAAGGGTGACATTTTGGGGTCAAGGTTGACATTTTGGGGTCAATGGTGACATTTTGGGGTCAAGGGAAATATTTTTATCAAGACGGTGTCGGATCAAAAAAAGATTTCTGGGTTTTTTGTCTTTACGCTTCTGTTCCAGATCAGGCTTCAGATTTTCTAGAAATAGAGTATAGACCCCAAAAAATAGAATTCTTCAGATCTACCATATCTTAAGGTTAGTACTTTTCTCCTATTCATTTCAATCTTTCTAAATCTATCACACATTCCTTTTCATAAAATGGAAATTTAAGACTTTCCTCTTTGCTCTCATTTCCAAATGATTGATTCATTTGTGCATTGGTCCTTCTCTTGGGGTTAACAATTTGGATCGTTCATTTGTGCATCTTGGGATGGAAGAGGAATATCTTATCTTTCCCCCACTTATTTCAAATGATACATTTCTTATGTTACAGACACAAGATTCCCGGGGTCCAGAATTTGGCTGGCACGAAGGCAAAAAACACTCCGGGACCAGGTCCCAGAGTGTGAAAAACAAAAAGGAGGCGACAACAATGGCCACATGGAGGCAAAGGCCAGAGAAAGAAAAAGGGTTGAAAAGAAACAAAAGGAAGAACCAAAAGAAAAAAAGGGGAACCCAACATTTGCCAACAAAATGTAGGGACGGGTATGTAGGGCATAACACCTTACATTGTATATATAATTACGATGTGTAAGAACATAATCAAAGCTACAAAGTTATAACATGTAATATTAATAAAACATGATAATAAAATGTATAACCATTATTAAAAAAATAAAATAAAATATATATCATCAGTTAAAGTCTCTGACTAGATCAACATAGTCAATAAGTCTAAAACATTTGTAAAAACTAGGCCACTAAAAATCGAGACATGAAAAATTCTACTATAGAGGGGGGGTCTATCGTGGGTTTGGTTAGGGACTATTAGTGTTGTTTATTTATAAAGGTTGTCTTTATGGCTCCCCCTCATGGGGTTGTGATAAAGAATCTTTTATTTCCCTTCTTGGTCCTCCTTGACCTGATCCTTGTTACCCAAAATTTCCTATTCTATAATATTTTGGCTTACAAGTGGAGTAAATGTGGCTCCCACAAGGGTTGAGTCTAGCTTGTATGAGATCTATACATGGATTCTTGTACTTGTATTGTTTCTGTAATGTTCCTATTTCTGGCTTGAAACCCTTTTTTCATTTTAGGAGAAAAACCCTTAAAACCCTAAGTCTTTGTGGCTTGTTATAATTTAAAGTTACCTTTTCATGCCACTTAAAGTCTTATTAGCCATGTGCCACTTTATCTTTTATGTCTTATCTCCTAATCTTTCAATCGAGATCAAAGGTATTAAAAGATCTAGAGATTCACCGCTGGTTGTCGATGCAAGATCATGTCAGTGGCTGTCGCTAGATCTCGTGAGCTAAGTCTGGTCAAGTTACTTATTTGTAGATTCTAAGATAGCCTTTATTGCTGAATCTCGAGATCAACCTGAGTCAAGCCAAGAGTTTAGAGATTTAGCACCAATTTCTGATCAAGATTGAGATGTGTGGGTGACGCTGAATCTCAAAATGGAACTATAGTTAGCAAGAGGATTCACTGATTCAAAAATATGCTTTGTCTCTGAATCTTGAGACTAGACCATGGTTAAGAATTTTACTTGGAGATTACTTGATAGTATTTTATCTTTGAATCTTGGAATAGAATTGGGGTTAGACATAAGATCTCAATATTACGCACCAACCATTGATCAAGACTGAGATGTGAAGGTATCGCTAGATCTCGTCATCAAACTGGGGTTAAGTCGAGTATCTAGAGATATCAAGATATAAAGGACTGAGGTGCTCTAGGTTAAAGATAGATTAAAGATAAAGACATATGTGAGATTAGATCCTGTGGTTGGCATTAAGCCTCAAAGAAAAGATGCATGAAAGATAAAGTTCAAATAGCATTGCGCTTGCAAGCCACATGTCCGGATTAGTTTGTGGTTCCTAAGTAACTAGAAGAAGATCTACGGCTGCATTTTAAAAAAGAGATAAAGTCTTATTCTAGACCGTTGATGATATTTTTTGTGCCACCTATGACCGTTACAATCAGATACATCAAATATTCAAATCTTATCTTAGGGAGAATATGGCGGTGGCGTGATTTTTCAAGTTGTAGACAAGGTAGATGGATCAGACAGATTTTATGGTCAGATTTATGGTGATGGGAGATATCTCCAAGACATATCTAATCACCTGGGATATTTTCCAAGGTGCATTAATGAACAGACTTGACCGTTTTAGGGTTTCTAGTTTTTTTAAAGAATATCTTTTGTAACCCTAAATTTTTCTGATCTGATATGATTGGATCGACTCCCGATCCTTGGTGGTTGAGGATTTTGTATATAAGTCAATTTTGAAGCTTTTGTGTGACATTCTTTGGGGGTTCAGATTATGTAAAAGGGACTTTCTGTGACATTCTTTCTATCCTCAAACTTTTTTATATGTCTGTAATTCTCAAGGAGGTTAAGACTATGTGAAAATTTCTGTGAGATTTTTCTTGTCCTCAATCTTTTCATGTCTATAATTCTCTCTGAAGCATAATACAGTGGCTGAGTTTTGGAGAAATCTTTGAGTTACTTTAGTCCTCTTTCTTTTCTACATTTTTGTGTACATTGTGAATGATTGATAGAGATAATCTTGTGAATTTTAACATTCCTTGTTGTCTTGTCTCATTTCAGTACCAATCTGCTAGAGTGAATGTCTGCTTGTAGGTTATAGTCTGTGTTTATGTTCATGAAATCTAATTTTGTGAAATATTTTCTTTCCTTAAATAGTTTCATCTTAGACCTTGCTATAAATACTTTTTCAAGCCTATTCAGAAAGTTGTACTTGCTTTAAGTTAGAGATTTCATACTAACTCTTAGCCATTTATGTTATGATTCATGTCATATCTAGTGTATCACCTAATAGATTAAGTTCTTGATTTACTGTCTTTCAGTTTTCTTCTATCCCTTTTCCTCCCAAGTTTCATTTTAAGTTCCAAGAGAAAAATAGGTGATTATCCAAGAGGAACCGGCCTAGAATCTGGAGGTTTCACTTCAATTTTAGCAAGGTCCTACAACCTGGAAGTGAATCCCATGTTATACCAGATCACTAGACTCTCAAGTTTAATAGGATGAAAATTTGGTGTATAACAATCCTATAAAGGTGGAGATCTTTGTTGGAGGAGCTAATGCAATCCTGCAACTACCTTTTGAATTTTTTTCTATGGCATTACTGAAGATTTTGCTGCTAATTTTTGTGGCTTCTAATCCTATGGAGGTAGTTTAGAAGAAAATTTTATTGGGGTCTTTCCTTAGAGTTAGATGACTCATTATGGGAGATGGTTGCATGGAATGTGAGTATCAATCTTTTTAGCTTGGAATGGTATAATTTCTTGTTGTCGATCCTCTTGAGGTGGTTACAATTGTAGAATTCACCAGGGCCTATCTCTGTACTAGCTGGGTAAGGTTGAATGCTATAGTCGTCTTGTTCTGGTGCGTATAGTACATTATGGGGCCACTCCAAATGTTCATGCAAAATTTCCTATTGAGGAGGAGGTTGATTTTCCATAATTTCTTAAGGTTCCTAGAGACTTTTGTGGATGAGTTTGTTGGCCCTCTCTCAATCTTGCTCCAAGATAAATCTTGGTGTGAGTTGTTGGTGTGTAATCACTAGATAAGTTCAGACCATTTATTGGTGTCATTAAATCATCCATGGACAATGTTACTGAGGGACTCAAGAAACACAATGAATAGGTGGAAGCTTTACAGTTTATATCTAAGGGACCTCGACTCCTTCTATTAGTGTCAAATCGGTCAAGAAATATTAAGCTCAAGACAAAGCTGCCATAGAGAACAAGGGTGCAACCATGAATGAGAAAGAGATGGTCTCTATTCTTGGACTTGCGACTCGATTGTGGACTAAAGATAAGGGGATCACCCCCATAAACGACACTGCCAATAAGGTCTATAGAATTAATGAAGAAATTATGCAAAAAAAAAATGACAGTTTGTTAAAGGGTTTGTAAGTTCTTTGGGACATTTTTCTCTTGTTTTGTACTTTTTATTAATTGTTTTTAGCGGATGGTTAGCATCGGGATCTTTTGTTGGTTTCTTGTTTTGTAATAGGATTTCTAGTTCTTTCAAAACTAATTTTTGTTTAATAAAAAATAATTAAACATATTAAACATATTTAAATATAAATGATAATATTAATTATTTGAAAACATTTTTGTTATTCTAAAATTGTTATAATATTGTTCTTATAATGTATACAATCTTTCAAATTTTATTATTTAAATGCAGATAATAATTAATATATTAAATTCATTTAATCATAAATAATTAATTGATAAAATTATTTAATTAATATTAATTAATATTCTGTATTTATAATTTATAATTAATTATTTCTTCTACTAAAAGAATTGCATGTCGTAGACATGCAAATAAGCAATTTCGAGGCAGCCAAGTACGAAACCCGGCTCATCTTGTGAATAGGGTTGCCACTTGTAAAAATTTATTCCTCAACCTTGGCTCACTTTTGGTGAAATTTGTGCTACAAAATTGTCTTGGAAGTGTTATTTTTCCCAACAATAGGTTCCCATAAGATAACGCATTAGTCAAACCTTGTATGTATTGTTTATTTAAGCCAGGATGACTGTTGAGAGCTGCTAAGAGTCACTGCATACGTTCCCCTAATCTTCATGTTCTTTGGCCATATTTGAGCACGTAAATGAGCTTCGATTTTAATCCTATGAACAGTTAAAGATGTGCCATTTTTAACTTTTAATGCTTTAAAGCAGCAACGTTTGCACGTCCCCACTCCAACTACTTGCTTCTTGAAATTTTTGGTGGAAATACTAAATCGGTAGATCTCTTTAAAACTATTTTTGATGTTGATCTTCAGATAAAAGATTGAGGTATTCAATGAGGTCGATAGCATTTCATGCTTCGTTGGCAGTTGTTATGATTGTAGCTACTCTCTCGCATATGTCTGCATAGATCGACTACTTCATCTGCATCGCTCTGTGGGCATAGACACTGCGTGTAGCTTTGACATCTTTGAGTGTAAAATTTGTTCCACTAGCTCATATTTCATTTAAATCTTATGTGACCAACCACAATCACAATTCACAATAGAAGCTTGTTAGGGTAAATTACTTTTATGTGGTATTTTTCAAAATTTATATTATTGTAATTTATAATAATAAAGAAATAAAAAGTTATAGGTTTTAAAATAATCATTTTACTAAATCTTCAGTTTATTTCTTACCTTTTATAGATAATTCAAGGGACTGGTAGCTGAGATCAGGTCCATGATTAATAATAGACGGGTAAGAAATTTGTACCATTTAATTAAAATGCAATTTTAAAAGAATTTAATTTAGAATTTGAAAATCATGGATGTAGATTCACATTTAAAGACAAGATAATCTGAAAATCATGAATGTAGATTTACATTTAAAGACAAGACAATCTGAAAATTATGAATGTAGATTTATATTTAAAGGCAAGACAATCTATTCAAGAATTAAAAAAAGTTAAAATTGTAATAAAGATCATAGAATTTAATTCGATATATTAACCACAAAAATCAGATAGTTAAATTCAGAAACATTTTGTTATTATTATGAATTGTGAAAATTTTATGAATTTGAAAGTTAAAATTGTCCTCAAGAAGAAATACTAGTAAAAAAATGCAGTCGCCAATAAAGATGGACTAGTTCATCCACATCACTTTGTGGGCATAAGCAGTTTGCTTCATTTTGAGGTTCTTGCTGCAGCATATGTGGTGGTGTTACCATAGCCTTGGCACTTGTGGTAACATCATACATTTTTCTACGTTTTAACAAGTTTTTGGTTTGATTAGTATGGCTCTATAAGAGCTTATATATATCAAATAACAACATGAGATAAGAACAAAAAATAATAGAACTCTTTTCCAAATATTCATAGAATGAGGCATTTAGTATATATAATAGCATTTTATTATATATACAAGAGTTTTGAGATTTTAAATGAAAATCAACATACAAGTTAATAACATTTCAAAGTATTATTGAATTATTCTTTGTATATAAGTATTTATATTTTTGTGAATCAAGTCATATATGTATTTGTAACTTTCAATTATCATGTTACATAGTATTTGATTAGAATAATTATAAATGGATGATAACATAAATGTTTGTCCCACTTTGTGATTTATGTGGATCACACTTTCTTTTAGTTATTATCTACTTTTAATTATTGGAAAATAATGAAAAATTTGTAAATAATACATTGTTATCATTTGTGATTTTTTAATTATCAAGTCTACTTATAAATTTTAAATAAAACAATTTAATTCATATTTTAAATATCCAAGGAGCGTGTGATACTTTTAAAGCATATCTAGCATATAGTATCCTTCCACTTCATATGTATACTCCATATTCTACTTTAAATTGTTATTTTTTGAATTGGCACCTTGTATATATGTGAACCATGACCTCAACTATAAAGCTAGTGTCACTTTATTTCTTTGAACCCAATCTATTCAATCTTAAATTTGTGAATTTTTTTTTTTCATTTACTAAAGAGTGAAACAATGAATAGTTCATGTAATTATCACTATTTTGTTGACATTTTTTATAATTCCATTATATGAGTTATAAAAGAATTGTAGGCAGGACTAGTACACTAATTAAGAATAAAATATAATATGAACAAATCAACAAGTTTGCATGACACCTATTCTTTTTTTTTTATGCATAAGAGGTTGAGGTCGATATATTAATTAATATAATAAAAATATACAAGTCTGTAGAAAATTTCCAGAAACTACCATCAATTCTAATCTAAAACCAAAATTGAGCAACTGATGCTCCCACCCACTTAATCCGTACAGTTTAAGTTCATTACAATCAAAGGCATATAACAACCAGAACAAATGAGCATAACTAACATGAAAGGCTCCTAGTGCACATGGTTCTATGTTCTAGTTCGAGGCAAAGGTGGAGTCATTTTCAGTACTCCCTAAAAAATTTACACTTTTTGCTCCATAGTTCTCTTCTGAGTGCTGCAAGCTAGCAGAGTCGTGCTACTCATCTTCCCCATCTTCAACATGTTCTTCATCCTCAACCTCATCTTCTACTGCATCCTCTTCTTCCTCCTCCTCTTCTGCTTCTTCCTCCTCCTCTTCCTCTAGTCCTTCATTGTCTTCCTCATTTTTAGAGAAGTCCTTGCTACCTAGACCATCCAGCTTCTCATCATAGTTATACTGGTATACCCAGTCAAGATCTTCATCCAAGTCATCTGCAAAAGGAATACCCAAGCCATCATCAATACCCAAAAAATTGGTGAGGAAGGAAATGCCTCTTTTCATCATATATCTTCTGACTTGATGATCCTCCCATTCCTAGCCCCACAGAATGAATAGTCTCCTTGGAGGCCTGCCATAGATATTCCTTCGTGGATTGGACCCAAAACCTAGGAATGGATCTCCCACTGAAATTATTATGGCTAGATCCCAAGGTAAGGGAGTGGTGAGATCATCATCATTGTTTATGATCGTCCCGTGAAGGTCAACAAGGTAGTCCTCAGCCAAGAGATGACAACATAATTTTTCTGCCAAGATTTTTCAAACTCTAGCAACAAGTATAATTGCAAGGAAACTAGCACAAATGTCTGAGTTAACTCTAAATCGATGGTTCGTGCTTAGGAAGTTAAAGCCTAACACCTTCCTCATAGGGTGAAGCACTAATCTATGATGAAAATTGCATACCTCTTTGAGTCTAAAGGCATTGATAGGGTTGTCAGATGCAACATGTTCTAAGTCTGACCGAAGCCAAATAAGAGTATTCATGGCTAGATAATCTGAAGTGGAGCTGACATCTACTAATATCATTCTAACCCAGAGCTATAAGATAATGTTTATCTAGAAGTAGAGAATTTCTATGTAATCTTCCCTCCAAGATTTTCATACAACCCACACAAAGTCTCATCAATGAAACATCTACCAGACTTATCACCAGCTCTCTCCCAATTCTATCAAATTTATATCCATCTTTTCAACTTTTGCAGCTTCAAGGAACCAATTATCTGGAAATTTCCTTTTTGGAATCTTACTAAATATATCTCCAAAGATTGTGGAGATTTTTGGTTATGCTCCTAAGGAATAGGATGTGAGAGGAAAAAATTATGCTCTGTCAAAAAGAGGAAATTTCACATGGTCGATTTGACTACTAAGAAAGAGCAACACTCTGTGTCAGAGAAGAAGTGATGGTGTCATATTCTGAGGAGTTCCCATTATTACTTGTGATTGCATAAGAAAGAGCTAGATGGGGACTCCACTTGCCAAGACATAATTTTGAAATTGATAAGACTAGCTAGGATCTATGTAACCAATGCAGTAGGTGGGCGTTCCAATTCATGCTCCACTTGTGAGGTACTAATGTATCTAAGAGAGATTCCAGATGCCACAAGATTAGCCAGCCCATCTGCCAGGGAATTAGCTTCACAGTAAATGTGATTGATCATTATCGATTTAAACTTATCTACTAAATTTAGAATATTCTACAATGTTCTTGAAGTCTCCAATTTGGAGTGGCTCTAGTTCTTACTGCATTCAATGTGATCATGGAGTCACCTTCAATTTCCAATTCACCCAGCCCCAATTTCAGAACAGTTGAGACACCATATAAAAGGGCTTTAAACTCGGCCATGTTATTGGTATCAACTTTTAGAGGTTTTGCAATTTTAGCAATGACCTCACCCTGACAAGAGTGAATAAAGTATCTAGCCCTTGAAGGCCCTGGGTTACCTTTGGAGGCCCCATCAAAATTCAATTTTAACCAACGCTGGGAAGGAGAAGACCAACAAAAATTAGCTATGAGACTTGCATTTACTTTTGTACCTCTACCTAAGGTAGGAGGAGCCTTGAGACCATACCAACATATTAACATTCTGTCATCCCAGCTTGTGTAAAACTTGTGTTGAGAGCTTAGAGTTTGGGTGCGAGAACTCATTAGTTCAACTATGGCCGCCTCAATCTTATTGAGTAGAGAGATTTGTCCAATTGTTTCCCGTGGAATAACCTTTTGTTTCTTTCTTTTCATATCTCCCAAATCAGAATTGAAGGTAAAATAATCCAAAAGATTTCACAGAGGCATTCCTTATACAACAGAGGCCATGATTTGAGGAGGCATAATATGTCACAACGTAGCGCAGAAAGCCAACCTAATTTGGCACAAAGCCATTTCCATAATTATGATGCAAAAGGGAAAGAGATGAGTAGATGATTGATGTATTCCTCATTGTTACCTAGGCACATAGAGAAAATAAAGGGACCATGGTACCCAATCTTCCTAAACCAATCTGCAGTAAAGATTCTACCTTGAATGACCGCCCAAGAGAATAAGCATTCCTTTGGTGAGCACGTCTTTTTCCAACACAAATGATTTTTCAAATGAGACTAGGGTTGATGCTGATCTCCTCATTTGGACCCATTCCAAATTAATTCATCTTTACCCTGTTTAATCAAGAAGAATTTAACCCTTAAAATTTATTTAAGTTTCTCCATATCCGTGGGGTCTAAGTCTAGCTCTATGAATTGTTTTCACTTCCATGTACCTGCCAAAGTGTTCATCAAAGAAGGAGATATGTGGTCTTTGACTAGTGACCCCCACTTGTCTAAATAAATTTTTCTGATTCTATTTGAGCCCATAAGTTTGTTGATGCTCATGTACCCTCCCCCCCCCCATGAATCCTCCCAAAAGAGCTCTCTACTCCCATATTTGATATTCCAAGTGATGTGCTCTTCTATAATACCCCTAGAATTTAAGATAAAATTCTATATCCGGGATCCCCTAGGGAAGTCGCTAACACTTAAGACCTCTTCCTCATTTAGATTGTGAAAATATTTTCCTCGGATGATTCTAACCCATTTAAGATTTTGATCTTTGTGGATTTTCCAATATAGCTTCACCCCAAGGGCCTGGTTTTGAAAGAGTTGATTATTAATCCTTGTCGCTCCTACATCCACTGGTTTTCATATTTTATCCCATGCAATAAGGGAAAATTTAATTTTTGTATATTTGCCTTGCCAAAAGAATTTTCTATATTTTTTCACTATATCCATATAGATACCCATTGGTAATGTGATGAAATTCATAAGATATATTTGGATAGTGACCAATGTGGCTTTTATCATAACAATTCTGCATGCCCATGAGAGCCATTTAGATTTCCAAGATTCTATCGTTCTTTCCATTCTTTTACTAATGAGTTTCAATGATGTTGATGTTATCAAAGCCTTGTCAATTGGAATTCCTAAATAAGAGCATGCAAGGGAACCAACCTTGAATCCCAACGTTTTAACAATTTGAAGTTGAGTTTGTTTTTGGTGTGAAAAATGAATATTAAGGATTTTCTTTATTCACTGCTTTGTTAGTAATAAGTGAGAGGGGGGGGGGGGTGAATCAGTGACCTTAAAAATTTATCCAATTTAAGCTTTAATCCACCAACCAATACTTCTCAACTTATTAAGTCTCAACAAGATGCATGCCATTGAAATATTTGAAATAAATAACTGTTTGTTGGTTTACCTTGTCTGTCCAGATTCTCTTTGATAACCGATAAGCAATAAACTATATTTACTGATGCTCAGTAAACATGCAGAGTATACCAGTCAATCCATAAATGCATATGTAGAATGTAAAACAATAAAGTAATAAACCTATACACATATAACACAAGGATTTTAATGTGGAAACCCTGTTAAGGGAAAAAACCACTGGGATCGGTACCCCAAATTTTCACTCTTTTGAAGTGAGCCCTGATAAGAGCCAACCCTGTTAAAGGTTACAAACACACTATTAGGTGCAACCTTGTTAGAGGATTTTCAATACATAGGTTGTCACTTAGTATCTGGCATCTACGCTACCATCCTTGAATCAGTCTCATGACTGTCAATAGGTTTTATGCAAATCTTACTACCATCCTTGAATCAGCTTCCTTCTTAGACTATCAATAGGCTTTAGGTAAGACCGGTGCTACTATCATGAGTCAACCTTCTGGTAATCTTTTAGGATATACCTCAAATACAAAAGACTGTTAAGTCTTGCTCTGTTAAGAGACTTAATGCTTCAATGGTTAAACTGAAACAAAATGACTTGTTTCTAATGGAACTTAATTGCAGATTTTTAGATCTATTTACTTACAATATCTTTCTGATCAATGTATCAATACAATTCCTTTGTACTAAACTCTTTCTTCTCTAAGATGTTGTGCTTTACTGTTCGTCAGTGTGTGCAGAATTCCTTAGCTCTCCCTTAGCTTGATTGATCAGGACTGTATGAAGTTAATCCTTCATCAGTTTCTCTTCAGCATCTTCTATCAGTTCACTCCCCTGTGTATTTGATTGCTTACGGGAATGAATTATGCTTGTCTCTTAAATAGACATGATATTCCTTAATTCTAGGTTCTTGATTCTTGATTCTTTGTGTGAAAAACAATCCAGCCAATTGATTTATACTTTAACTCCTATTTTATCTCATAGTTATCTTCTTGCCAACTGTATAAAGCACATTTAAATCAATTACTTAACGGTGGTTGAATAAAGAAAACAAAACAACAATTAAGTCTATCTCTGAGCTCTACCAGCTAGATATTTTGTCATTTTCTAATCTCTCTGTTATGTCGGTCAATATTGCATTTTGCCACTGGTGACAACTGCCAGTTCTGTCGGTGCAACTTTAGTTAGCTTTGAGATCTCCGTCCGTCGGGTATCAAAGGATTTTGCTCGTCGGGCAATAATATCTTCAGCTCGTCGGGCATCCTACGATTTTGCTTCGTCGGGCAATACTGTCTTCTGCTCATCGGGCATCACTGTGACTTTTTCTGTGTTTGCCGATGGTGTGCACTCCACTGGTGTTGTCTGTCACTTAGTGAATACTTGAATTTTATGCATTGTTGAAAGCATAATATTTGTTCTATTGATTCTCTGAAGTCTTTGGTATGACTATTCAGATGATATCAAGTTGACATCAATGACAATACAAACCATTAACTGATTTAATGCCTTGCATCATCTTTAACTTAATATAGTCAATCATTCAATCAGTTATATGTCATCATGCTTGTACAAAGGCAAGAGCATAGTTGGCTAATTTTTTTTTATTTGAATAGCCTCCTCAAGAGTACCTTTCCTAAATAACACTGTGTCATCTGTGATTTGGTGATGAGTGACTGCATTGACAAATGATGTGATTTCCACTCCCTTAAGAATGCCCTGATTATGTTGGTTAATAATTCTCTAGCCTAGGGCTTCTACCATAATAATGAACAGGAAGGAAGATAAGGGATCTCCTTGCCTTATCTCATTGGAGCTTTTGAAGTGACCATGAGGAGATACATTGATGGGGATGGAGAATTTGGAAGTTGAGATGCAGTAGAAGATTAATTTTATCAATTCTTTTGAGAAACCAAATTTTTCTATACATTTAGCAAGAAATCTCCTATCCACCTTGTCATAAGCCTTTTGGTTGTCAAGTTCAATAATTAAAATTTGTTGTTTTTTCCTTTGAATAGAGTGGATTCCTTTCTGAGCAATGATTATGCCATATAGAATTAGTCTACCTGGCACAAAGCCTATTTTTTCATCTCCAATGATCTTTCCCAAAAGTTTTTTTAGTCTATTGGTTAAGGCATTGGATAGTGTTTTGCAAATGGTATTGCAAAGGACAATTAGTCTAAATTCATCCATATTATTGACTTATTCTTTCTTAGGGATGAGAGAAATAAAAGTGTTATTTATTTCAGCCAAGAATCTACCTAAAGATTGAGCAACCTCCAATGCCAATGTAAGCTCTTTCCCCAATATGGACCAATAGTGCAAGAAGAATCTCGGGGGAAATCCATCTAGACCTTGTGCTTTGTTAGAAGCCATATGATTCAGGGTCTTGAAAATCTCTTCCTTAAAGAATTTGGCCATGAGGATTTGATTATACTCTTCAGATATAAGCTTAGGAATGTCCTCCAATAGAGAAATCTACGCTTGAAGATGTGAAACTTCAGGATTATTTAGTAAATTTGAGAAGAAGTTGACAATCTTTTCTCTAATCTCCTTCTGGTCTTGAAGTGTGACCCCACTCACATTGGTAATTTGGTGAGTTTTGTTGAAGCTTCTGCATTGTTTAGAGTTGTTATGAAATAATTTTGTGTTTTTGTCCCCTGCTTCCAACCAAGTCTCTCTTGATTTTTGTCTCTAGAAGATGTCTTCTTGATCTCTAAGGATATTTTTTTTAGTTCATAAAAATAGTTATTCATTCCCTGTTGAATGATGATTTATTAAGGTGCTTAATTTTTTGTTCAATATCCAATTTTGAAGAAAAAATGTTTTTGAAGTGATTTCGGTTCCAAATAATAAAAATTTTCTTGATGTATTTGAGCTTTGAGACAAAGCAAAACATTTTAGACCCCTTCACCTGGCATTCTTACCACCGCTCTTCAACCAGTTTGGAGAAATCTTTATCTTTTAGCCACATGTCTCAAATTTGAAGGGAAAAATAAAGGGTTTCTCTTCCCCCATAATGTCAAGTAGAATAGGATAATGATTAGAGCCAAAGGTGGGAGAGATGGAGGCCTTTAAGTCAAAGGGGAAAAGTAGTTAAGTTACCTTTGTAAAAGAATCTATCTATTTTTTTCTGTAATGTTGTTAAGCCTAGGTCTCTGATTTGACCAAGTGAATGACCCATTGTCAAGTTCAATTTCCAGTAAATTCTCTCTGTGCATCCATTCTTTTAAGTCTATTTGGGTTTGAGACTCTTTTTGAGAGCCCTCAATCTTTTTAGATAAGTGAGTGATGGCATTAAAATCACCTCTGAGTATGACATTTTTAAGTGATCAATCCTCAAGGAATATACTAATTTCCTTCCAAACTTCCATTTTCTGTCTCCTAAGATTTGGGCCATATAAATTTAAAATAGACAGTCTTAGATTGGAGTTCAGACTGTGAACTTCTCTCCCATCCAATTGTTTCTTCTTTACACCTCTGAGAATTCTATGTGTATTGTGTTCCAGATTATCGCAATGCCACTAGAGGATTCCATAGAATCAAAAACCTCCAAGGACCAATTTCCTATTTCCTTGGAAAAATTAGACATCTGCTCAAAATTCATTTTCATTTCCTGCAATAAAACTACATCTGCCTTGATATGTAGAATGCAGTGTTTGACTACTCGCTTCTTGTTAGGGGTATTCAGACTCCTTACATTCCAAGATAAGATTTTCATTATATCTCAGGAAGGAAAATCCCATTCCCTAATTGTAGATAGGCTGTGATTTTTTTTGATTTAATTCATCCCCATCCTTAGCTCTAAGTTCTGATAGTGATTTCCTTCCTTTACCTTTTTCTGAATATTCCCACAATCTATAGAATATTTCCCAATTATGGATTTATAAATACCTAAGAGATTCATCTGATCTAATGAAGACACAGGGGCCAGTGAAGAGGAAACCATGGGAGGGATAGAAGAGATTATCCTATTGGGATAATTGATATGAGATTCCTCCTTAGAAGAGTTGCAGAATATCAGGCCTTTGATATCTTAAAGTCTCTTTTCGTCCTCCATATAATCTGCCTCTAGAAGTCTTTCAACAAAAGAGAGTGAATTGGAGGCCTTTTCTAAGAGGGGGAAATAATAGAGAAACCAAAGAGGTCATATACTCTATGTAGTCTGGGTGAAATAGGTGATCCCTGAGTCTTTTCCTATGCTTGGGAATTGAGAAAATTTTCCTTACCTAAATCCTTTCATTGTTTGATTTTCAAGAATGATTTGAGAGGTATAATGCCCCCTTTGACATTTTTTAATGGGGAGTGTTTGTTGGTTTTCCCATTCACAACTTTTTTATTCTTCTTTTGTTTGAGGTTCCCTTACTAGTCCCTTTTGAAGCTTTATTGCCAATTCTTTGGCTAAGAGTCTGGACAATTTCATTCAACCAAAGCTATTGGTAGATGTTCTAGGCTCCATGGACTCTAGAATCTGAGGATTAGGTGAAGAATGGGTAGAAGATTCCCTTCCCACTTGCTCCCCCACTTGAGAAGGAAGACTGTCTATCTTAGATCTAGCCAATTCGCATATGTCCCTTATCTTAGTTTGTAGAATGTCATCCTCATCTTTTGTGGGTGAATTATTTGTTGTAGTGTAACACCCTAAAGGAGTTCATCCTATGGGATTAGTGTTATTTTCCTCTCACCCCAAAGCTGTATTTTTTTCTATTGTCATCTCCTTTTCTACTAGAACTTGATCAGATATTTCTCAGATCATATTTATTTGGAACTCTATGAGCCATTGAGATAGGAGTTGATCGATAAATTTATGATTGTACCTGGATATATAATTTGAACAAAAAAAATTCATGTGTGTCTTAAAAGGTTTGAATAGGGGTTGCAAAGCCAATATTTCTAAGAGCTTGATCTGACTTGGGAAATTTGAATAGTACTAAACCTTATCTTTGAATGTGATCCAAAGCCTAAATCCATTCATGACCCTTTAAACCAGCCTAAAGATTTCTTATTAAGCCAGTCACTCTTTCGAACCCTCTGAGATTCTACTTGCACTTCAGAAGAAGGTATTTGTGGGCCAAGTAAAAATAATGTCTTTTGATTATTACTTGGTATCTTTTTAAGTTTCTCATATAGAAACCATAGAAAGAGGGTAATCTCTTTTTTGAACTTATCATCCAACGATGATATCTCATTTTTTGTTGACTTTTCCTTCTACACTATCTCCAGGATAAGATTTGAATAGTGTATTTATGAATTTTTCCATTTCCATTACTCCCATTCTATCCCTCCCTCCTCTTTGTTCCATCTTGAATCTCTATCAAGTGCAAAGGGTTCCCGTGTGTATCCAAATGTCATTTGAGTGAAGTCTTGAGGCCGATCTATCTCCGATTCAGAATTGTTGTATAAGATAATCTGAACACATGTTGCAAATTTAGATATGATCTTGATTGATTGTGGGAGTTATTCGTTGATATTCATGAGAAGACGTAACCTTGGAGTTGTAGAATTTTCTAGGTAGGAATGGTTGAGGTAAATACCCAATTTGTTGGCAAATATTTGAAGAGCTTCTAAAGATCTATACTCCATAGGGATATTCTTTAGAGTTACCCACATCGGAATGAATTTAATAACATGGTTCCTAGTGTTAAATTTTGGACTCCATTGCTGCATATGCAACTCATGATTATTATTAAATGAACCTTTAGATTTGAAGATTTTATCTCTACTGATATTATCTTTGAACATGACTAAGAAAAAACCTAGAGTATCTAGGCAATCTATTTGTTGAATATTATGCCAGTTTTTGTATGCCTAGTTGTTGAAATCCAAATAAGACATATTGGTTTCCCGGCAGTGATAGATCAGTGCCTAATGTAATATAATATGCCTTCTTCCATCTAATATTTCCTCAGAAAATGTGATTAACATTTACGAAGAAGTAGAAGCAAGACTATCTATCTAAGGTTGAGGTAGTTCCTCCTCTTTCCTATTTTGTAGTGATTCTCCAACTTGATTAACTTCACTATTTGCTATGAAGGGGTTGCACTTCTCATGAAAGTTCCCATCCATGTTTATTTGATTCTTCTAATGCTATCTTCTTTGCAAATAACTACCTATCTTACGGGTCTTTTCCTGCATTTGATACACCTGAATCCCAAGTTATTTGTTCCCTAAACGTCCAAAACCAATCTAGATATGCCATTTAACTACCTATCTTACGAATCAAACCTTACCTAATGGCCTATCCTAAACTGAAAAAACAAGCCTTAATTAGGACATCATCAAGTTATGTACTCATCACTACTAAATTATATAGACGAGATCTTAATGACATGCTACTTAGGTGTTTAGAACAAAAAGAGTTTGATCACGCATTAAAATAGGTCCATAAAGGTGTGTGTGTATCTCACTCGAATAATTTTTCATTAGCTAAGAAAGTTGTAAGGGTCAAATACTATTGGCCTACAATGGAGAAAGATGCAATTTAGTATGCCAAAACATGTCAAAAATGTCAAACACATGGAAATCTTATCCATGCTCTAGCCAGGGAGCTCATACCATTTATTACACACTGGCCATTCCAGCAATGGGCCTTTGATCTTGTTGGAAAAACCTATCCCAATCTTCAACTTGACACAAATACATCATCACAGCCACCGAGTATTTCACAAAGTGTGTCAAAGAAGTTCTTCTAATCAAATCTACTAGAAAACAAGTTTCTATGTTTATTTTGAACTACATATCTATAGGTACATATACCCTCATCTATTGTAATAGAAAATGGGGGGCAGTTCAAGAACCAAGACATTGAGGACCTTTGTACATAGTTTCACATTACTCAAAATTTATCTTCAATCTATTATCCTCAAGGTAATGGACAAGTTGAGGCTTCAAAAAAGCACATTCTAAAAATCCTACATAGAACTGTGAGTAAATCTGGCTGAGACTGGCATTTACAATTAAATCCATCACTATGGGCTTACAAAACAAGCATCAGAACACCAATAGGAGTCACATCATTTGTTCTTCTCTATGGTGCAAAGGAAGTATTACCAATTGAAGTAGAAGATCCTTCTTTGCAAGTATCCCTTAAAGGTCTTGTCACAAATGAACAATACCACATAGATAGGGTTCGAGAATTAGAGATATTGGATGAGCGCAGACAAAAGGCATTCAGCCTCCTAAAATTTTATTAGAAAAAGGATGTCAAAGGGGAACAACAAGAAAGAAAATCCATATCATTTTCAAGTTGGGGACCTCGTTCTAAGAGAGAATCATAAGAATCAACAAAACAAAGATCAAAAAGGCAATTTTGAACCCAAGTGGTTGGGGCCTTATGTTATCACAATAGTTTTTGGGACAAGAGCTTATCAGTTAGCTACACTTGAAGGATGTGTTCTTTCTAATCCTATCAATACTCTACACTTGAAGAGGTTTTATGCACCTTGATACTACAAAAAAGTGAAAAAGAGAAAAAGTACAAAAAATTTGAAAAACAAGAAAAAGTACCTTGGCGACAACGTGGCAAACAAGCATCTTGGTAGAAAAATAGAAATTTTTTGAGTGGTGAAAACTTGGCAATCAAGCATCACTTGTAATCAACACCCCTTCTATCAATGCACTGATTGCATAAATCCTTCACGATCATGTCTTAGATATCAATTGAACCTAAACTCTTCAAAATGTACATTCCTTGCCTGGGGTTTGTCTATATTTGCATCTTAGGGATAGACCTACTACACTGGGGACATCTTTTCTATCATGTTTAGTTGGTATTTGTTGGTTTTCGGGTCATCCTAGGTCCTTGTCGAGGAAATCTTTCCACTATAAATAGTATTTATTCAATACTTGAATCACAACAACTTGGTCACTATCACAAACAAAGGTGTTTCTTAAACACCACCTACTTGTAACAGACATATTACTATTATTTCTCAACACTTTAATCATGCTATGTTTCTTAACACTTTAATTGAATAGTATTTCTCAACACTCCATTGGATTGGGATTGCTGATATTATCTCACTCACTCAGACACAAAAGTACATTGCTAAAATCCAAGTTGCAATTGATGATTTCTCTACTCTGATTGAATAATGAATCAAAGGTTTTTCTAAACACCACATTAACAAATATAGATTGATCTATTTTTTATTTGACTATTTTCATGCTCCGATGATGTTTCAAACTAGGGGCATATAAATCATTATGAATTTTCTTTTTCTGATTATCAATTATTTCTTTTTATGTCTTCCAAGTTACTCCATGATGTTTATTAAATGACAAAGAGCCACGAGGATAGGGGGCATAAATTTTTCATGGTTTTTTGTGTGTTGTGATTGCTTCAATGATCCTACACACTTCACCTAATCTAGATGTTTATTATAAGAGCTTCCAACATGAGTGGATAGCCACATATATCTCAATCAATTTTATGTGTAAGATACGGTGAGGTTGAATCAATTTCCTTGTCTATTTCTAATAAAATTCTAAGTAAGGTGTATCACACATTATGTACTCAAGGATATTAACATTAAAGGTTATTATGAGTTACATATCTTACATTGCACATGAACAAAAGATGATTCTAAAAATCAAAAGGAGATAACCGACAAGTCATCCTGGCCTATATGCCTGGATTCTTAGGTTTATTTTAAACATTGAATCCAATTAAGGTAGTATTAATACTCTCATGATACTTCCTTAGTATCAGTGACAGTTGTACTGACCGATAATGTCTATTACACAAACACCCTATGATGATAACATGCTAAATGTAAAAAGATTAGTGACAGTCCTAGAGGTTTTCATTTAGATGCATTTAAGTTTGCATGATTCAACTGACATTATAATTAATTGAGCTCAAAATGGTTTCTAGTTTTAATCAAATCCAAGTTGACTACTTGATCTATTTACTAATATAGTCATGTCTTTGCATATCCATAGCATTGCATCCATTTTGCATTCATAATGGGAAAATAAAAAAGAACAAAAACATAAATTATTTGAGTGTTGCATTTCTACATCCTAAGTGCACCCATACATATATTTCCATAAAGAAAATCTTAAAAACATACATCTGCATATTCACATAGAATCATTTAACACATCTGTATATCATTGAAAATCGAAGAGCACAAATGATGTAATCAAATGAACATAAATCAACATCATCACAAAGAC